>JBBPJV010000400.1:0-24218 GCA_038088915.1 Sutorius aff. eximius
GGACAACACCTCGTGGAGGAGGGCGCATATGGTCTTGTTGCACCCAGGGTGTATAAAATGTGGAATCATGCTATCCCAAAGCCTGGCTCAGGGTTACGTATTAGATGCTCTAATCCGACTCACTCGTTCAAGGGCCTAAGCACGAATTCGCGCTCGCAGAGACGCGGATGTGGAATAACGAGCTCGCCAATTAGGTTGTCCAGACCGGCCTGGCTATCTGGAGGGCGAGTGTCCACGAGTTGATCGTCATACGTGAGAATATCCAGATCGACCGCACGCGGACCGTGACGCACATTCGGTACTCTACCTACCACTGTCTCGATTTTCTTGACAAGGCGGAGCATCTCGCTGGGAGACAGGTTCGTTTCGATCTGGTTAACATCGAGAACAGCGATGAACATAAATGTCCCACGGGGGGGCGTCGGGGCATGAACATACCATGCAAGCGCAATTGGCAAACCGAGGTTGGTCAGTGACATACATCGGTGCAGTCTCGTACATGAAACTGGTATTGACGACCGACACGTGTGCATCCTTGGCCATATCGCCGAGCAAGGGCGCTGGGACTTCGAGGAGACGGAGTGCGGTCTCAATGTTGGCAAATCTGTCGCCGAGATTCGAGCCAAGTGCAAGTGCGACAGAATGTGACAAGGATGAGCCTCTATCCGTAGCTTCTGCCCCGAGTTCTCGAAGGGACGAAAAGGCGTCGGGAAAGTCAGCTTGCTGCCGGGTGATCTGAATTTGAGCGGACGATGCGAGGGGTAAGGCGTTCGGTTTAGAGAGCTTGACAGCCACTTTGTCGTCCGGGTATCCCGTATACTTGAGTACGTGACGCGCGACGGCAGATGCGAGCGCCTCCAAGGTCAGGTATTCCGATGAAGTGAACGTCTATAGATTGAGTACCACATCAACGCAGGGATATCGTGACACAGTGGACCCTACTTCTCGGACAGACGTTGCGAGGCCATAAAAAGGGAACTGTCCCTGCAAGGTAGTCCATTGTTGCCGCTGTACCGTGATGTCGAACGAGACAGGCTGTTTCTCGAGCCGTTCCCAGGCGTTCACACCAACGATGGTGTTAAATCCGAGGTCAATGGAGGCAAATTTGGACGGGCCTGCATGCGCCTGATCCCTCCTTCGTATCGTCTCGATCGTGAAGCGAGGCGAGGTGTCTCGCAGAGTTGCGATGACACCTGCCTCGTGTATGTCAGGATGTGAACGAAAGAGCGTCGTGAATACATGGTCGACAAACACATCGAAAGATGGGTAGGATGTCTTGGGAAGTGTCTCTACGAGCGTCGAATACACGCCAGCATAGTCGATCGAATAGGTCAAATCGTCTGAACGTGCCGTTCTTGAAATGTTGTGCGGGATGATAAGGGAAAGCAGAATCGCCTGCGCGTGTTCTTGCCTGTCGCTTTCGGAGACAGACAAAGTTAGAGGCAGTTCAGAGATGCAAATAGTGTCCATGGTGTTGAAGATGATGAGACGGTAGCCTCTGCTCCGGGAGGCACCGGGAGGTTAGTATCCAGTATACACGAGTCATACATGGAACATCCGTGACCCTACCACTACGCTGAGGTAAGCACTCATATGGCATTCAATAAACCAGATTTGGCATGAGCCTCTTGCTTCCTGCCCTTCCTCGTCAATCGAAGGCTTAGCTTTTCAGGTTACATGAAGCTGCCGGGTTTATGATCAGTTAGGGGTAACCTGAAGGCATCCTCGTTGGTCAATGGCCGTGCCAAACCTATGCTATGAGCGTGCCCTTGCGGAACCATGTTTGGCGGCAGTCCTAGCATTTCACACACCCTTCCGTGGGTTTCTGGTCTTACATGCCCTTGTCCACTGGTACAACCTTGGTGGGTCCCCGTCGTCTCGACCCATGGTTACGTGACGGAAACCTCGTCCTTGCCGCGGAAGGACGATACTTCCGTGTCCACCGAGTCGTCCTTTCTTCGGCATCGAGGGTGTTCCATGACATGTTGTCTTCTCCACAAACCAGCAAACATGCAGACCGAAAAATGGACGGCTGCCCCGTCGTGACCTTGAACGACTCAGCCTTGGATGTTCAGATCGTTCTCAAGACGTTGTACACGAGGCCGTGTGTAGTTAACGCTACTCTATCCGACGTCGAACTAACTCCTTGTAGACAGCGAATTTATGCTGATACGCCTATGGATATCTCTGCGCTCACGGCCTTTCTCCGACTAGGCAAGAAATACGAAATATGCTGGTTATTCGATGAGGCCTGTTCGAGGATGAAGCAATGTTACCCCTCCTCCTTGTTCTCGCTTCTCTTCTTGCCACCTGACATCAAGCACCCCATCGCTGGACGCGACAAGTACGATTTTCAGTTACTCAACCTTGCTCGAGAGTTTGGGTTACTGTCTTTGCTGCCCGTCGCCATGTATCGCTGTGTCTGCTCGTCCCCTTTGACTGCTATTCTAGACGGGTACCACTTCAATGGCTCTGTGTACCATCTCACACCTGCCAACCAAAAATCTTGTATCATGGGCCGGGACAAGCTTTTGGAGCTACGTTCCCTCACGTTTAGCTGGCTGAAGAAGCAGCGACCGTTCTGCACAGACGAAATCAGATGCGCTCTCGGAAACTTCACCACCATCACGGAACTTTGGTGTCCAGATCGGCCAAACGCTCGAGACCCGTTCGTACGGTGGGACCCCAGGTGGGATTCTAGGTTTTGCCCGAATTGCATGATTTATTGTCACAGAGAGATTGAGGATGGGAGAGAGGACGCGTGGAATGGCTTGCCTCCTGCTTTCGGATTTTCTTCCTGGGAACAGTTGAAAAAGAGCGAAAGTCACGAGACACGCTTCTAGCACATTGATGTAGGGACCACTGCACGTTTATATCGTATTTATTTAGATCTTGGGGGCGAAGTGTTTCGACCAACTTATCTATAATCTAATCGATCTCATGTCTCTTCGCTCGTGCTCGGCCATCTGGTGATCAAAATAACATCTCCAACTTCGCCTCGCTAATCATGCCCCGATATGCAGGGTATTTTTCCCATACATACTTAACAACGAATCCCAGACCGCCGGCAATGAATTACCTCTACAAAGTACGTGCCATCATAGATGATCTAGACTGCGTCAAGTGCCGGCCCGATTATGCAAGTATGATGGAGTACAAGTTACACGAAACGAGAAGATCGCATATCGTTTCAGCCCCGTCGGGCAACGTACTGTAAAACCCAGGCGTGAAGGACTACGAGTAGAAGTCGTCTCGGCTTTCAGGTAATTCTGACGACACACCAAAGCCAGTGTCGATCCCTTCCGATCGGCCACCCACTTGATCATAATACAGCTCCCGTATGCTGATGATGAACCGGGGCATGATGGGAAACAAAGTGATGACACCCGCGACGCTGAGAACGACCAACCAGACGGCGTCCAGCGGATTTACGACAACCCTCCCCATAATAATTGTGATGCTGTTGAGCAACATCCTGTTTGAAAGAAAGAAGGATGTCAACGTTGACAAGTTCGTGGTTCAGAATCCAAGGGTGGTGACCAGGTGAGCGTTAGCTATACGGATGGAGAGGATGGATGAAGATGAGAATGAGGCAAACACGTACATGAACAAGTACAGAACGCCCTCCCTCACGAGCAGGCTCATATACCGGTTGGGCTGCCACCGCTTCGTCACCCTGTACATTCCAATCGAGTGCCTCAGGGTTGGTACCAGCGCAAGAATCAACAACAGAAGATCGAACAAAAGTGGGGCGATGGTAAAATAGTTCAAGTAGGGAGGCAGCGGGTTGTATTGACTGAAGCAGACAGAAAGGCCGTCTATCTGTGCGGTCTCAACTGAAGGAAGAAGTGGCAAAATGAACATAGCAAATATTACTTCAACTTTAACAGGACATACCTGACAAGTATGTCTCAGGGTTATCAAAAATCGCCGTGGTGACGACTTGAAAGATGACCTCAGCCGCATAGCAAAGCAGCAGGACGCCGATGATTATCCGGGATCGATTCCACATCGCGTAGACACGCAAAACCATTACCACTAGAATTGAAGTCAAGATAGTAAGGAGAATGCAAACGTATCGTTGCTCACGATCGGCAGCCGCGACAAACAATGTATATCCCCAGAAAAGTGCGACAAGAAGGCCAGTACCTTCAAAACGCAATCCTCGCATTCGGGCGCAGTGGTGGAGTTATGTAAATGAATTTGCTTACACCTACCCAGGTATCAGTGATCGAGGTTGTTGGCCGAAGGAAAAGAAAATGCATACAGCTAGCACAACATCAGTATCCTGTCAGACATGCAGCAGGAAGATCCTGACCATCTTAGGACCCGGGACGAAGGTACTACCGACTATTATCGTCCGGCGTCAATCCAATAAAAATCAACTATTTCCAGACATACCAAGCGCAAGGATGCTTGTGAACAGTTAAATCCGGAATGAACCATGTTGTTCGATATGCCAGGTAACAGACTCACAAGGCACAATAAAGGCCCACATACCGGACCTAATCTAGCAGTCAGACCCCTCATGCATGATGGGGTGGAAGGATTTGCACGCACAAGCATGTACAGCATGGAGACAAAGGTCCAAGGCTTGCTCTAGTGTATATCAGTGAATCCACATCTGCTCGAGGAATGCAGTTTTCTAACCCAAACATAGTCGATCTATTCAGATACTGAGTCTCGAAACAACTTTGGAGCAAGATGCGAAGATACCTCGTTGGAAAACGTGAGGACTGTGAGCAGTAGAATGTTGTTGATCCTGTGGGAAATGCACCATTGATAAACGTATCACTCACTGTAATCATACGCAACGACTGTGACCATAATAACTGCACAGGAATGTCAGACCAACACCAACTACATGCGTGGGCGACCATACGTGATGCATAATTGTTCAGCTTAAGACCCCACAACACAGACACTACTTCAGAAGACATGAGCTGGTAGACACAGTGTTTCCCGAACACTAAGGAATGTACGGAGGCGAGAAGGGGTGGTTCGTGGGGATTCTGGGGGATTTGGGGCGTCGCGATGGCAGTTATATCTGTGAGCGCGATGCAATGCCGGGCGGCAGAGACATGCGATGCCAACTTTAATGTTCCGACAGGTTGGCATCATCGTGGGGGGCGGTGATCAAAAGACACAATGAGCCATACCCCATGGCTATGCTTCCTGCCCCACTGACGGCGTACCCATGAGTAATGGCTCGACGGAGTTTGAACCGTTACCGTCCTTCACGGACAAGGTCACGGTCATCGATCCGCCATATGCGAATGTCCTCAAGCTGTCTCTGGTATTGATAGTCGACTGGCAGCGTGAACCTGATGACCTATCTTTTTTCACCCCAAACTTTGAATTCTCGACGACGAAACATGGTCAAATTTCATTACAACCTATTTATCAACTGTCTAGCCTATCATTATCCCTTTCAGCCAAGTTGGCCCCGCGGGATTTTTACTCAGATATGCATTCATTCTGGGTCGCTGCACAGCGCCCCAATAACACCCCTTAATTCAAAAGCAAATATAGGACATTGCCCACAAAGTACCATAGAACGTACTCCAAGGCAACCAAGAGTGAAATTTGAATCTTTGCAATCTCCCTATTTTTAAACTTGGTTCTCGATCACCTGGAAGTGAAGACTGAGACTATGTACCCATTTCAAAGTTCTACACACAGCCTTCCTTCAAGCCAAACACGTATCTATATCACATCCCACTGCCTCGACTTGGATCGCCCCTGGTTCATTCACGTCCCCCTGAATCATTTAATCCTGTCCAGAACCAGAAGCAATATCTGCAAATGTGATCGTAAATACGGCCAATAGTGCTTTGGCTCCGAACGGCCTGCGAAAACGCATCGAATCCGGTGTCGATTCCCCGCCAACGGCCGTGGAGGCCTCGGTCATAGAGCTCTCGCATGCCCGTTATGGAGCGAGGTATTGTGACGCACAGCAGTACATCGCAAAGTAGGATACATCGATCGTAATGGCGATTCCGTCAGCGTTCAAGGTAATGGCAGTGTTGATAATGAAAAGAGTCACTCGCAGGAATGTTGCAAGAGCACCAACTGGGTATGGATCGTAGCTCCATGAAGCACTGCAACCAGAAGGGCTGGCATATTCGTTGGTTGAAGAAGCAACATCGGCGGGAAACGGAAAGTCACCTCCTTATCAAGATGTCAATGGTGATATGCAACTTGGTGGCCAGAGACATACCTAAGGAAGACATGCCCAAGATAACAAAGGAAGAAATAGCTTGAACGACGTAAATCAACAAGAGGACATGGAGGATCCTTTTGGACTGCCACATTGTATACACTCGAAAGATGATCACCACTGTGATCAAGCTATGGTCAGGGGCACCGGAATCCACAGAATCTGTAGTCAGCGGTATATTACCCACACCTGTCGGACTGTCGTCGACATGAGCGGATCCAAGAAGGAATTCATACGTCTGTCCAAAGAATATTGTCAAGGATAGACAATAGTGGAAACCAGGGACACCCACGCTTGGAGGGCCAGGAACGAATGTAGAACCAACTGCGTACATATGTATTCGCTTGCCATCCTCGCCGAGTTCAGCTCTGAGCATACCAAGGCCATCAAGACTTGAGCGACGAATTATTGTCAGTTTTGAAACTCATGTGCGCCACGGCATCCGTAGACACACACAGTCCAAAACAGACCAATGTAACGAACCTACCCATGCGTAAATCCGGGCCACTTGCAATATCCGAACGAATTGGCACAGAACGAACATTGTAGAGGCCCGGATCCAGGGTCTGCGCTACGCACTGTCATCCGGCAGTGCTTACTGGGTAATCAACGCGTCCCACTCAAATGTACTCCATCTTCAAATATTGTCAGACGATAGACGAGACATATGAGATGGCGTACCTCCGTCGAAACGGTGAGGACTGCGATCCATGGAGTCGTAATGGTCATCTAGTCGTAGAGAGCATGCAACCATATCACTTGCGATAATCATATACCACCACGGTGATGATGATGACTATGTAAATCTACTTCCAGATCAATCGTGGACAGATTAGATGAATCACCATACGGGACTGATAGTCCGACCAAGGCGACATAATCGATGCGAGGAAAACCCCCAGGACGATCGACAAGGGAAGCCCTTCGAGGACCTGCAAAGAGGTAAGAAGTGGGGGGGTGGGAACGAGATAGGATCAGCTATGAAAATGTTGATTATATCCACCTCTCGACCATTGGAAAGCGCGTGCGACGACCGGGACGGAAGAAGACATAATACTTCCCTCTCAGCTTGCAGGTGGCACAGCAACTTCACGGCCATCATGAGCAAATGGTGATCACGTCTTGATATCAGAATATTGAACCCGACGAGATCCAAACTGAGCAAGAAGTTTGATGTATGAAAGTAAGGGACAGGCAGAGAGTCTTTTGTTACGTGGATACAGGTCCTAATAGGTCTCAAACAGGACCCATCGGATCATCAGTGATGCCACCGTGGCACCCACTCTCCGCAGTTCATGACGCTGTGTTGGCAAACGAGCCGTAGTGCGGAGAGACGACCGCGGTCAAGTACCCCGAGAAGTGATAGTGAATAAACCACAACCAGTAAAGCAGTGAGCGCTATGGATACTCGTGTGATGTGGTTGCCTTCATTTGACGGATTCGTCAGAGCAGCGCTTTAACTCTGTTCCGCTCCGACGGAGCACAACCATATTTGGTGGACCCGCTGGCTGAGGGCCGAGTGACATGGGTGGGTCCCAAGCCCGTGCTTCGGCCGCACAGCTACTGTATCTCTCGAGAAGCAACTTGGGTGCATGAGACGATCCACGGGAGATGATTGGCACCTCCGATGAACATCTCTGCACACAGGATTTGTACAGCGGGTAGACCCGGAAGGACGTGAACCCGAACGGACATGCTGAGCGGTAAAGAGGGACGGCTCGGTAACCTGTTTCGAACGAACAGGTACTCACGGACATCATAGAGCCATAGACCTGTCGCGGCTCGCCACCGTTGACGGGGTTTACATGTCACAATTGCGACGAACCATGTGAGCCTACCGTAGTCAGGGTATCATCCTAGTTGGAAAGGACGAGTCCTCAGTCGCCGGCGACAGCAGGTAGCATGAGGTACGTTTCGTCTACACTTCCAGCAGCCAAGAGTCTTACAAACTGCCACAGGGTAGACAACATGACTGCAGAAAAGCACTCGGATCGTTCCCACGAAAATTCGGGCAAATGCCCGCCACCAGCACATGTCCTCTGGGATAAGGAGAGCCAGCCAATCAAGCGGAATATGGGAAAGTGCGACATCCATCCCTCCAAAACGTTGTACGACGTTTGTAAAAAAAAGACGTCTATCACGCATCGCTGGTGGGAAATGTTGGAAAGGGATTCCAAGATCCATTCGAATACGACCGAGGGGAGCAACTAACATACAGGTGCAGCCTCAAGTGCCGAGGCAAGGGTATCTATAGCAAAACGCCTTCATCAATAATGCCGTGTGGGATCTGGTTCCAAAGACCGGATCTGCTATCAATCGATCGATCTCCCGAGCCGAACGCAGCGACACTGCCGCGAACAAGAGGTACGAAGAAACATGCAAGAGGTCTTAGTGAGGAGTGGATGGTTCCCAGGGCGGTGAACCGTCCTCGCGAGTGAAAGACGATAAAAGGGTGAAAGAAGGGGAACTGTAAGTGTGCTAAACTCGAGCCAGCGGTAGCTAAACCCTCCTTGACATCTAAGCAATCAAAGACGACATTACGATGATACCGCGGTATACTCCACGTGCCTGTAAGGAAGTGGAGATCGTGATAGACGCTCGTCCCAACAACTAATTTGGGCACGGTCCTTGCGCGACTTTTTTCGCTTCTTCGTTCGCGCCATGACTCGTCCCCAGCAACGTTTGCTCTCTCAATTGGCCAACTCCCCCAACGAGCTCGCTTCGGGTCTCGGTCAGTGTCTCGAAGCGCTCCGTCTTATCTCTACTCTCCCTCGTACCTCGCCTGTCTTTGTCCGCCATACCTCTGCCACATCTCCTACCATCAAAGCGTTCGGCAGGGAACATTTCTCTCGTGTCCCTCTCCGCGTACGTCCACCCCCCCATTGATCATCTGGAGAGGACGAAGGACGACGATCCCTACTCACAGACGGTGATCACACTGATCAAAAACTCGCTCTCCCTCTCTGACCCCATCCGCGTCACCACCGCCACATTCTATCGTGAGGATGGCATGGTCGATCCCACACACGTCCTTGTCGACGAGGATTCGTGGAAGGAGCTCGCGCCGTACATACACACCCTCCACGTCGAAGACGACCTCGAGCGTCCCTCGCCTGCGCTCTCTGCCCTGACCGTCGTCTCTGGGATCGTTGGCCCGGTCGGGAACGGTTCAGCGCCGTCGGGGACAGGCGCAGGTAAAGGACCGGGGCTCAACTCGAGCGCGTCGGCGTTCGTCCCGTCGTCCACTCCGATCACCATCAAGACGAGCGATGGTGCCATGCTCAACTTTCAGGGCCTTCGTAAACCCAGTCTCTCGCCCACTTGTAAGCACCGTTCATCGCGCTCGTTTGGAATCTGGAATACCTCGCTGATGTCGCAGGTTGTTGTTAGCACCCCAGGCAACCTCGCCTTTTGCGATCCTAGATAACACGGGCACATGTGTGTGAATTAAAAGAGACAGATGACATTAGTTGATCTAGTGTAGATTATATGAACGTGACTATTCCGAGACTAGAAGCGTTCTATGCTTGCGAACGAAACCCAAAAAAAAAAAAAAGTGATCGAGGTCATGACAAAAATCAGACCGCGATCGACCCCAGGACGGGTAGCAATGACTCGATAAAAGCCGCGAAAACTGTTGTAAAAGTAAGCATTGGAGTGACCCTCATCAGCATATATACCGAGAAAGACATACATCGATCGGGACAACGCTGCGATAACGTGCTCAAGACGCTCACCAACTTCCGAATAGTCCGTACTGCCTCGTCCTCGTAACGACGCAGCGGATCTGCATCCGGTCGTGCACGGAGACGGAGGAGTTCGTCCTGCAGTGTGACGCACAAGGTGGTCCAAACAACCTACAATACGGCTCGTCACGTGAACTTGGCGTCGAAAATAAAAATGCGTACCCCATATATTGGACTGATCGCCCCGACTTTCCCCCAAGTCTCGCCCAGCTGATCCAAGACCCGGACGACATTCAACGCCCCTTCTACACATCGTTGTCGAGATGACATAGACGTCGGGATAAATGGCCGATGAAGATGGATGGTTGCAAGCGCGGCGAGGTGGACGGTCACAAGCGCGCGTGTCTGCTCGTGCGTCCGTGTCTGTCTGGGCAAGCTTGCCAACTTTATCGCCGCGCACAAACATCGTTGAAGAAGCGCGTCCAGCGCCATGAAATGTGTTCGAAATGCAGCTGATTGACCGATTGTGGGGTCTGGATGATAGTGAGAATACAAGGCAAGATATAGTATGAAAGGGACATACCCGACACAAACGACCTCGCGACTACCACCGCCTCGCCAAGTAATGCGGACGTCTTGGCCTGCATCGCTGGTGCACCCTCCGGCGCAAAGTCGTGATTCATATCATTGAGGAAGTGCTGCATCACGCTGGACCTTGTCTGTGAGATAAATTCCGTGAGCAAGCAAGGTAGACAATCGGGGACAAGACACAAACCTCGACAACGCCCCGCGTACCAGGCCACGGAACCGTCATCATCTCCTTTGACCTCCCATCCATCGTGAGCGGATGGAATGGGACATCACACACAAGTCCAAACCACCGATCGAGTGCGTAGACCGCCCAAAATGCACCTACTCTTTCCTCTGCCTCAATCCCATCTAATGCCGGTGCCAGCCCCGCATACCCGGGGGATGCCAGGGCGCGTACGTTCACATCCAAGCTCGCGCTCGCATGTGTCGGTCTTTCCCCTATTCCACTTCCCCGCGCGGCGTGGCCTTCCCTTGCGCCTCCTGACAACTGGGGTCTTTGATACAATCTCATCATCATCATCAACGTCCACGTCCCGCTTGCATGGTACCGCGCCGCGATCACCTGTCCCATCCGTTGCATATAATATGACAGCAACACGCCCGTTTGAATCACGTGGAGAGACATCACTGGGTCTGGTTCGGCATCGAAGGTGCTCAACGCCGAGGCGAGTTGGGCTTGGGTTTGGGAGATGAGTGTGGATTTGAGGACACGGTAGCGTTCCCAGACCTGCACGGGATCTGAACTAGACGCTGCTGTAATCAGAATCGACCAAAGGGTGAGAACGCTCTTCAATGCGGGCAAGACGGGTGCGCCTTGACGACGGAGACGATCAAAGTTGAGGAAGAAACCGAGCTCGGTTGCGTGAGGGGCAACAGCAGATAAACTGTTGCGCATGAAACAGGGACATTGAACACGCTGTGCTCGCGACGATGGAGAGATAGAAGAACACTTACGCGCGTCCGGCATGCAACTGCATGTCAGTCTCGATGTCCCCCTGGCGTGGCTCTGCGGTATCGTCTAGCGAATTGGGTCAGAGTACGATTGAAGCGGGGGGGATGATGATGCACGTACCACTCGGAGGTTCATGAGACACAGCTCGCCTCTTCCCAGCGGCTGGATGATGAGATGCCGGAGGTTCCAATTGTACTTGTCCTTGGCCCACGGACGTTGATGCGCTGGGTGCGCTGCCACCGGCACCAGCACTAGCGTACGGAGTGTAGAGTTCGACAGAAGGCAGCGCTGTTTCTGGATTCTCTAGTTCCTGTATTCTTGCTCTTAATCGTGCGATTTCTTCCTCCAATGTCAGTGTCAGTGGTCGGCGTTGACCATCTGTGTATTCACAGTCTTCCGCACGTTCACCTCGGAGACAGGGTGTACAGATAGGTTTGGTACCGTCACATTTCTGAAGCGAGCGTGGCGCGGATCAGTTACCCAAGTGTATCGATGTGATGCCCAAAACGGAACGGGTACCCACCATCTTTCTACGACTGGAGAACGCGTGCGATATGGGCGAACAAAGGATTGAAGGATTGAAGCTGGTACGCACCGACAAGGGAGGCAGGCTTTGCCTCGTTGCAAAGGTGAGCTTTGTGCGCTAGATGTGGAAGCAGGCGTCGAACTTTGAGGAGCAGCTGCAGGGTGCATGTACGTGTTGATGTTTGGAGCTTTGACGATAACCCACCTCCCGCGACGCAAGCCCGTTATATAGGCCAAGCCTGCGGAACTCAACATCATTGCGTCATGACATACTGACCAAGGCAATGACTTTGAGTGTCATCAGGAGTCATTCGTTGGGGCACCTGGGGCAAGACTTGACCCGGATGTACGACCTGCTGGAACTACGGATCCCTGAGTCAGGACTGGGGAAAGAGCCGGGGGAGAGGTGTTACCGATAGATGCGATGATGGTTCCGTTGTGGCTGGCAGTATGAGCGTGATATGGATGAGCGAGCCAGCATGACAAAGCGAGGATAGACGGACGCAAAAGGCAAGAAGGTCGGGGAACGAGATGGAAAGGATACTTGCTGACGAGGCATCAATGTCAATCCAGTGTCCGATTGGTGAACAAAGTTCTGTATGTACGCCTCGAGGTGGACGTCCGGGCATGCGCGTCATACCGAGCCGTCCTGGATGGAAAGGCAGAGAGGTTCGCCGTCGTCAGGAGGGTTCGTAGATAGCAACATGAGGAAATCAGGCAACTTTTCGTGTTCAAATGGGGTGAAACACCCGACTTGACACTCCACTGAACTGAGCAAGACTCAAAACTTGTACTGTTTAGAGCGCATTCTCGCACGTTCGTGGGTAGTAGTTGGCAAGAGGCATTGCCATGATCGACATTTTATCGCCCATGTCCGACAACCACTGTGGTTACACGATCTCGGAACTCCGCTTGGCTCGGTGTGAGCTTCAAAAATCTCCAATGCAACAGTCCGTCGCTTTCTCATTGGCTGTCCTGGTAGACCCGTCCTTTTTGACTTTACCCCGCTCCCCAACTCCTTGATACGATGGTTGTCACGGTCTCCTCCTGCCTTGGCTGGGGTCTCCAATTCTCCAGAACCACCAACATTCCATCCCAGACCATCGGATTGCTCTAGTCGTACGCGCGTCTCCTCTCGCGTGTCAAAGGGCACGCGGTAATCGTAATTGCCCCCTTTCCAGTGCCAGCCTCGTGCTGGCCGTTCCATTTCGCGTTGTAGCCCAGCGGTCATTTCCTGTTCCATCCCGTTTGCGCCTGCTGCGCCATTCTGCCTACACACACTTTTCTTTTTCTTTTTCCTTTTCTTTGATTCGTCTCGTCCTCCGAGTCGACCCTCCAACGTCCCAAGCCCTTCGCATCGACCACGCTTCTATGGCGGACTACCCCGAAATAGGCTCCATTCGCATCGACACGAGCTTTACCCGTCCACTCAGTGGCGGACGGGACATCTCTGCAGAACCCGTCCCTAGAGACCGTTATTCTCGTCATAGTGGCCAAACACAACCTCGCGTAAGAGACGTCACCTGGATATCGACCACCCAATCTCAGCATCCCTCGACGCATACGCACACCACTACACAGACCCCACGCTATGTCCCTTCACCAGGGTACCAACAAGCACGCACCCCCACGCCGGTCCTACGCAAGTCTGCACCGACGATCACGGAATCGGAACTTGACGCAGAGTACATGACAGTCAGCGTCGATGATCGCGACCAGTGCAATTATCAAGGTCATGGGCACGGATTTAGTGAGGTGGTCCCGGTGGCCACGAATGGAAAGAGCGAGAAGAAGAATAATTTCGTGGAGGGCTTCGTCAGCGGTCTACGAAGACTTCCAAAAGTCATGTCAAAGAGCCGGCTGAGGGATCATGGAAAGCCGGAGAGACAGGGCACCGGCACAACAGGTACAACGGAGACGATTCGGACACCCTTGCCACGTTATCCTGGTCCCTCCATCCCCGGCGTGCCCGCGTCCAACTCGGATGACATCCCGACTGTAGAGCGGCTCGAAACTCCTCCGCGTGCATCGTCGGTATCCCCGCACTTTCGACATGCTAATCCCGCGGATAGCGACGCCAGCATTGGCGACGGACGACCAGAACGTTTGATGCTCTCCGCCGTTCGCGAGCATTCTTTCGAGCACGCCTTCCATCCCTCGTTACACCCCCCACGTGGCCATTCCCGTTCAGACGATACCTCTGGTTCCAGTCGCCCTCCTTTCGAGCGGGAAGGAGACGTCCCCAACGCCATGTCCACACCTATCCTCGCCGACGCTTCCATCCGTGTTTCCTCCCCGATTCTCGCCGAACCCCGTCCCTCTGCCGATTTCATGAAAATGGACCCACCCATCCGCCCACCCCCTGCTGAATCCGTCCGTTCTCAAATTGCTCGTGTAGGCAAGTTCGTCCGAGACATCAACGGTCTCCCGTGGATCGCCTCTTCGGGCGTCTCGAGCATCTACGTACCCGGAGAAGCGACGGCGCGGCGGTACAGTCGGTCCATCCCAAAGAACAAGGGATCGTGGTATAAGTCACGTGCGAAGCTCGACTTGTTCGCGGGGCCTTCGACGACGGGATTGCTCCCCGTTCTGCCACATCCCTCCTCGGCACACCCCGGGCACCCTCCGCCCGCGCCGGCCCCGTTCATACTCGGGTCGAGCGCTAACCTGTTGTTTACGCAACCTGCGCAGCAGGGAGGGGGCGGTGGATCGGGCTCTCCATCCCACGAGGGTCCTCCGTCAACGGATAGCCATGGGAGCCAAGCGCAGGTCTTGGCTCCTGCGTATGTCGCCCAACCATTGTTTGTTTACCCATCAGGATTGCCTCAGCCAGGTGGGCCACCCGAGGCACAGCTTCCGAGACCAGTGTATATGCTGGCAAATTCTCAACCGCATTTCATGTCGTCGGCTCAAACGGATGGAGGTGGGGTGGCAAGTGGCGGAATGGGCATGGGACCGCGGCTGTTCGTGCCACACCCGTCTGGATTACGGACGCCAACGTTTGGGTGACATGGTGGAGGAGTAAGCGAGAGTCGCTTAAAGGGGGTGGACGTACGACCGTACCTCTACTTTCCCCTCTCCTCACTCTCACTCTACCCATAGCATGACTCTTTTGTGTCACATCTATACCCACTCGCATCCTTCCGTTACCCATTCATCGGAATCACGCTTGAACGATCATGGTCATGGGATGCTATGCATGACAATGTACTTGCCGCATTTTCGATAACTTATGCCCTACGCCTTTTACCTGTATTTGCATAGGAAGGAGGTGGGGATTCGGGTCAGTTGTATTGACGATCAATAATGGAAAGGCAGGTGATGGTTGGCTAGCACTTTGGTGTGCGGAGAACGCCTTCGATACTGATTACCTGAGAGGTACATGCAGTATACGTACTTACCCTTCACCCTTCCGTCCGAGTCCTTATAAAATGACGGTCATGGGTCGCAATCTGACTCGTTGTACAACCCCCAGAGTGTTCACTTGACATCCGTTTGCATTTCGTCCTGCTGCGGTGCACGACAGATATGTCACTTTTGTAAGGTTGCGATTCAGCGTCGTCGGGGCCCGTCTATTCCGGGGACGCACAACGGATCCGCATTCCTCGAGCCCAAGCTAGCGACATTCTCACCGTATCATTCATCTCTGCTACCAATCACGCTAGTGCCCGTACCTCCGCAGATTGAAAAAGACTATGATAGCGTTCGCACAGACGCTAGCACGGTCATTCGCCCCAAAGGCAGTCGATCAGACACCGTGAGCCACGTGTTTCGTGTCTCGCTTGTGAACGTCGGTCCGCGCCCAACTGCGTTCCGCAGCGCCGGCGCATCCCATCGTATTGTAGCTCGCATTCCATCTCCTGTTCAAACATACTTTTATACAGTCGACATGCTCGATATGCATAGTGTAGCTATGCATAATAATGGGGCTCTGGAGGCGATGAGGCCGGGATTGACCACGCACATTGCACGCCAAATGGATGGCCTCTTTTGAAAACGTCATGCTACTTTCGGACTCCCACCATCATAACGCTCAGTGCGGAGTGCAAGCCCTCCAATCACCCTACCAATCATCCCCACCCATGAAATGGCAGAAGCAGCACTGGGACATGCCTGCTTCCTCCATGCAATCACCACGTGACCGCGGTCTGCCATGGACTTCTTGTCAGAATCTTGTGCTTGCCAACGGGTTGTCAGCCTATGCATATGTTGATACACATCCAACCCAATCACGAAACCATGTCTTCAGTACTACCCACTCTTGACAACAGCCCGATTACCAAGCGTTATGTGTGCGCAATGGAGGTGTGCAAGGAACTGGAGGGGGCGGTACTGGAGTATGGTGAGGTTTGATGACTTGGATTTAGTGAGGCAAATGTGCCATTTTCGTGCCCACTTGCGTCGACAAGAGTCCACCGGCGCAAAGCAGACGACGCTGAATAAGTTTGCACTCGTAAAGCGTGCTGCCCATGCCCAAGAATGAGCTTGTGACCGTGACGTCACATTTTGTCACACATTGTTATCCTGCATAACAGGTGGAGGAGTCGTGGACACTATGCATTTTGAGCATATCGACTGGAATTAAGTATGTTCTCAAATCATTGGGTGGGTTCATCGCCCTGATGAGCCGAACAGCGAATGCCACTAGCAAGCTGTAACTCAAACGACCGTGATGACATCTTTCATGTTCAGTCACGTGGTACAAAAGATTTCGACACGAATCAAGGATCCTAGGTATGATACCATTGCCGTAGAAATAACCAGCCTCGCACGTATAAAAGGAGACGGTAGATAGTCTTGGGGACTCAACCGGTCCCTTTGAGTCGAGACTCTGTGTGACCTGAAACGTCACACAAGTTCATCGACTAAATATTGCAACCCAATCGAAGGGGTTAGAGATACGTAACGTCGAGCTACTTTTGCTTACGGTACACTTGATTTCTAGTTTGGCATCAGGTCCATTCTGGCTAGTACTCGCAGTTTCCATGGCTTTTCGCGGGCCCGCAGCGACTCTTCGAACACTGGACTCTTAGAGGCCGTGATCTCGGCTATGTGCTGCATAATACGAATCCCCGCTCGCATTGCCATCTCCACATCGCCTCCATCTGAGTCATCCATCTCGCTCGGCGTTAGCGCAGAATGGACCCGTCTATACACTATTTCGGCAAAGTTACCCGGCAAGCGGTCAACTCATGGGCCGACGATAAAACCTGCTGGATAATCCCGAGTCGCGACCCATCTTTCCTCCCTCCAGGTCAACTCGTGTTCGTTGGTTGTTCGTCAAGCGGGCGTCGCGGCCACTGCTTCTCTGATACACCACATGTCCTCAGGCCTGGAAAATGCTCTGAAAACCATCCTGATAGATGACTATGCTTCCAGTACGCTCTCTCATACCTCAGAAGCCGGTAATCGAGCCTACTATGCACCACAGTCGCAATATTTAGCATCGTCGTCTATGATTATAGTGAGTGACGGTCCAAAATGACGATCGCAGTCTTCTTACTGGTTATCTAGTTCTCACATTCTCCGGAGAGGTATTTTATTTCGTTCCCTATCCCTCGTTTTCTTGTCTGATGGTGAGTGATGTACAAGATAAAATACGTTTGGGTGAGAATGGGACGATTATCAACTACATTCTGCATTGCTGATAGTACGTCAGTGTAGATCTTGGACTTGGGTTTCTACGCTGTTCGTTGTCGTACGTACAGGCCGTCATGGGGGCTTTGCGACATGCATATTAACCGATCACTTCAATAGGTCCGTTACCTCGGTCTTTGCTGGGCGATGTAGGTTGCTGGTTACCCTTACACATGCTCAAAAGCACGGCTAACTCTGAACTCATCCTCAAGGACACTTGCACTGAGTATGGTTTAATAATACTTACCGTGTATCGAGATTGATTAGACTGACCATTTGGTGTCTCGCAGTTGGTAGTGCTTTTCTACCCGGACCGGTCGATGTCAGTTATTTTTCTTTCTATATAATCAATCTTTAACAACGTTTTCACAACAGATGTGGGTCCCTCTCTCCAAAAGCGAAACTGTGACATTGAGAGCCAAACAGGTGTAAGCGCACTACCTGTCTACACCCCCCAGCGCAGAAAACGTGATCCAAATATCATTTGGAAGGTATTGCAATGTTGTTGGTTGGTGATTGGGCATACGTGTTATTTCTTGGCGCTGCTGATCGTGAGTTACCGTGCTTCCAACTCGGTGGCCGTTGTTTATTATTCACGTTGGTTCATACCGCAGTGGTAATGGTTTTGCGTGTCTATGCAATGTGGAACCGGTCAAGGATTGTCCTTGGCATCCTCTCTTTCATTTATGTCCCGCAGGTCATCGTTTCCTTTGTTTGGAATGGTATCTACGACAACCCTGGCGAGACATTCTCCGGTACGGTTCGAGCCGTTGGGAATCCGAGTGTAGTTTTTAAACTCTTTCCCCCACATGAATGCAGTGTCGGTCGTCAAAGATCTCGACTTGGCATATTGCAGCTACTCGTTTAACCTGACGCCATCCATGACGATATACAGAGCAATCCCCAGATTTGTCCTTGGAGCTACGTTGCTAATTCTCGCTGTGATACCGACCATAAAACAGTCGATCGAGATGTACAGAGTGACGAAACACTGGCAGACCAGCCGAACCATGAAGCTGCTCGTGAGGGAAGGAGTGGCATACTTTGTCCTGTGCGTTTCTCTGTCCCATTCTGCTTTTTCTCTACGCCCACGGTTCACGGTGTCCGTTCTTTCAGCATCCTAAAAGAGTCGGCTGACCCCAAACGTTTTCCTTTGAACTAGATCTCTACTTTTCAACATCATTACCGTGATTCAACCTGGGTACCCCCTTCCCACCGATTTGATGGTCTTCCTGGTCACGCTTAGTTATTCAGCGTCATGCGTTATCATGCCCCGGTTCATCATCAGCGTGAGGGAGATGTATGACTGTGATCTTCAGAAGTGGTCACAGGGGATCGACACCGGATTCGGGGTATGCTCGCAATCAATTGCGAACGCGAACGTGGTCGTATCCGCAATGTCATTTGTCGATGCGAACCCAGGGGAGGGTCGGGAGGCCGAAAATAATGCGGACAACTCGGGGGAGATGGAACTCGATGTGGTAGGGGATGGCCTACGTCGAGTGTGACAGAAGCGATAAAAGACTGGAATGGACCACCGAAACCTGCTCGAAGGAGTACATTAGAATATGAATAGGATATGTATTTATTTGGGCTATTGCGATGATGGGTGTTCGTAGGCATGATGCAGTGTCCAGACGGTCATGGTCACTTTCGACTTATCGTTGGATCCTTTGGTCAGCAAGACCGAATCTCTGCGAGGGTTCTCCTGATCTCCTGTATGGATCGTCGAGCAGATTTCGCCAGTTTCTTTTTTGTGCTCCCGGGTTGCTCTGGGCCTTGGCTGGGTGACCCCCATACAGGTGTTCCATTTTCAAGGGCCGTGGCCAATCGTGTGGGGTTGATGGCTCGATATCAATGCTGACACGTCGGAAAGGATAGTTACTATGACAAGACGCGCGTGGGATGATCCCTACGGCTGAAGTTGGGAGTCGCGAATCATATGTTGGGATTCCCGAGACTGGGGCGAGCTTGCTGGAGCCTAAGGTCGTTTGGGAGCCATCCGAGCTGCGTAAGGATAAAACTGAAGTTGTGGTAGATGGCCTCGTATTCCACACGTGTTTCACAACCCCATCCCCAATCGACGGTCCAATTATGTCTCGAGAGTATGCCACCCTGGCCTGGATTGAGACGCAACGGGGAGATGGGATGGAACGACAACTTGGGGACAGGAATGGTGTGTCGTCGAAATCAAGGGCCATTTCGAACATACACATAAGGTGCCATTCAGAGTGAAGAAAACATTCAAGTTTTAAAATTCCGTGGAGGGTGCAGCTCCTCCATTAGTTCGGATCAACCAATCAATCCACCAGGTGGTACAGTAGGCTCGACGGACGGACACAGGCATTATCCTTAGCTCGAGGCTCCCTCTAATACTAGGCGCGTTGGCGGCGGCAGAGGCCACCTAGCTCTGGGCCAGGTCGATCGTGTTTGTGAGGCGCTATGACAAGTACATATAACATTGACACAGGCCGTACGCCCGTCCCCACCCATTCAATTGAATTTGAGCCCTTGCGAGTTGCAGAGTCTGCGCTACCGGGGCCTAGTCGTCACGCGTGCTATTTCCCATGCCTGGTATCCACTGGCTTGCAAACCGACACCGAGTCACTCCTCCGTGCCATCCGTATCATTCTGAATCTCTGTCTGATATTTCTGATTGCTCGTTGATAATCAGTTCAATAGATCAGCGTGGCCATCGCCATCATATGCGGATTATCATTTCCAGAACGTCTTCATCCCCAAATCAAAACAATCTTGCTGTCTTGCGGTCGCTTCCACCTTTTGGTGCATTCTCTTTGTGCTATGGCGCATGGCCGTGGCGAATGCCGAAGACGAGGAGGGTTTATTGGCTGGTATAGTACTTATTGGTTACCGAAGTACGTGTTTGTTGACGTTCCTGATGTTCATCCCACGTTCATAGAATCAATATCAGTGTTATTAGAGTCATACTACCAAGTATTTATGTTCAGCACAGCGTCGCAGTTTTGGGCATGGACCGGTGTACGCAACTGCTACAGCATCACATATGGATCCGTGATACAACGAATTGGTGCTCCATTTTTTCTACGTGCTTTGTCGATGGTTCTTGTCGATTTGCTGTGCATAGGTGGCGTCCCCTCTCATGATATTGCGCTATGAGCGTTCATACTCCAGTTTTCCCCTGAGCTTCCCTATATATTTGTGTAGGCGTTGCAGCCGACAGTTGGGGACATCCGGTCCTATCGCACTGTAATTCAATGAGGAACTCGCCATGAGATGGTGGCCCGATGGCACCTTAATGCCGATTGCACAGGTATGACGGGGTGACTTAGCCATAGAGATGGAACATCGGAATGTGTTCGACTCCCACAAGAGCAACAGCTAAAACGCGTGGTCCAGCCTACTAGTACCTTGGCAGGTTCGATGAATTGATGGAGCATTCTTACGACTCAGGGTTAATCATTTCATAGGACCTGTGCGTTCATTTCTGACATCCAGCCCCAAAGCTGTAGCAGGTCTGATGTATATTACTGCTTCAGTGTTACCATTGCATGAGGAGTGATGTGAGTAATATGACGGAAACAGGAGTGTAATCCGCCAAATACCTGCGCTCGGTCTCCCCAGACAGTCTACTGCTAAGGTTTTCGAGCTTTGGGTGTATGCTGGCAAGTCCCAATATATATCACGCCATGTCGTTGACAGAATGTAGAATGAGGAAGTGTGCATCGGGCCGGATCGTGCGCGCCGTCATTCCAGGTGGCGACATACCACACAATTCTCGGGAGTATTGTGTTCCAAATTCTCGTCTATCTATAGCATCCACAACATGAGGCCGACTCCTTTCAGATATGACGGCGCAATTGAAGGAGGATACCGCGGACATAGAAAGAATGATGATCAGGTAAAATCTCTATAAAGATGAGACACGAATCCTGATTGTTTCAGGTCATTGTACCGGGATGGCGGTGACATACTTGGTGGCTTTGATGCGCCTTTTGAGATTCCTGGCTTCGCACGCTGTGTGATATAATCCAAACGCCAAATGAAAGAGGTGCCATGATCATGTCTTCTTTCATGTATCGCCTATGCTCTTGAACGATTAATCACAATGCTGTATCCCCGACAATTATCGGCCGATAATTGACCCAACGGGCACTTCAAAAGGGACCCTAGAGCAATCTGGCTTCCTATTCGTCCTACCTCTTCATTGCTCACCTTCCAGTTGGTGTCGCAGCCTGTGCTTCTCATCTACATAATATGTCTTCCTTC
Source organism: Sutorius aff. eximius (assembly GCA_038088915.1). Lineage (NCBI taxonomy): Eukaryota > Fungi > Basidiomycota > Agaricomycetes > Boletales > Boletaceae > Sutorius > Sutorius aff. eximius. The sequence continues at coordinate 21,860 of JBBPJV010000400.1, forward strand.
TTAGAGCCTGCCCTGAGGATTACGCGAATGCACGGCAACGCAGCCGGTACGGTCACTCAAATGCCCAGTTGATGATGTATCTCAATATGACATTACAGTTGCAGCCATGACAGTCATCGTATATGATTATAGTGGGTCGTGCACGCTATCCTTTCTATTCTAACTTGATAACAATGATCCCGAAATTCAGTGCTGACAGTTTCGGGAGAGGTATTATGTCTGCTTCCTGCTGCTCCTTCGCGATAACTAAGAATTCGCAAAGATCGACTACGTTTGGGTGAGGACAAGGCAATTGTCAACGAGGATTCGAATATTCAACGCCGTAACAACACTTCAGTGCAGATCCTGGACTTGGGTATCTATGCTATTTGTTGTAGTGGGTACCAGTCCTTGCGGAACTGCTGCTCCACGTTTTCTAAACCGATCGTCTGGGTAGGTGCGTTATGTCGGTCTTTGTTGGAACATGTAGGTCCATGGCCGCTATGACAAATGCAGCTGACTCTGAACCCAATTCGAAGCACATATCAACTTGGTATGTTCATGTGTGTTTACTACCTGCCGGTGTTAATCGGATCGCTCATGCCCCACAGCATTTAGTACTTTGGTACCTGGTCCGGTTGAAGTGAGCTTATTTCCTCCTTCATGTTGATCATTCACGAACGAATGTCTTGTAATAGGCGTAGGTGGTTTGTCTCGAACGCTGACACTATGATATTGACAACTCATCAGGTGTAAGCGCGACAATTTGTGCATGAGACCAGATTGAGACATGGGTATTACTCTCAAGGTACTGCAATATTGATGGTAGGCGATTGGGGATTCGTGTTATTCCTGGCTGCTGCCAATCGTGAGTTTTCATGCTCCTTCAGTTTGTATCTCTTTCTATTGATACGCTTTGCAGTGGTGATGGTTCTCCGTGTTTATGCAATGTGGGGCCAATCGAGGATAATTCTCAGTATTCTGTCTTTCTTTTGTATCGCACAAATCGTCGTCACCTGTGTCTGGGATGGTCTGTATGACAATCCTGATAAAACCTTGTCAGGTACGTTCCAGGTTACTCTCAATGCAATTTCGAGCAAGTTCCCCCATATCCTACTCTTTTCCCTCCAGTGACAGTCGCCCCGATCGCGGACCTCAAATTTTGTGGCTACATATCTGCCCCGACATCCTTCTTGCCTCTGTATCGGGAAATCCCCCGATTTGTTTTCTCCGTGATACTCTTGATCTTCGCCCTTATCCCAGCAGTCAAACAGGCAGTTGATATGCGCCGATTGACGAAGCGCTGGCAGGTTAATCGGTACATAACATTGTTTATGAGGGAAGGAATACTTTATTTCATTTCGTACGTCTTTCTCGCCGTGCTTTGTTGGCCTTATTGTCCATCGCCTGCTCCACATTCACTCTATCAAAAATCCGTGAGGAAAAGGCTAACTATCTGGACGTTTCCCTCCGATCTAGGACCCTGCTTTTCAACAGTGTGAATTTGTTCGGGCCCGGGTCTCCACGCACGCTCTATCTGACGAACTTGCTGGTATACTTCAGTTATTCACTCCCGTGCGTTATCATGCCTAGGTTCATCATCGGGATTAGGGAGCTGTATGATCGTGAACTTCGGAAACGGCAAAGAGGATTCGACACTGGGTTCGGAATAATCTCGCAACCGACCGAAAGCGGCAACTTGACAGTGTCTGCGATTAGGTTCGTGGACGTTGGTCCGGAGGAGGGTCGGGCAGCGGAACGTTGCACGGGACAGCCGGAGTAGTCCCAACCTGTCATATTTGGCGATGGGACACATTAGGTATGATCGAGCACTTGGGTCAAGACTCGAGTCAGAGCTTGTGGGATGGTTAAGCACTGAATGGCAGATAATCATAACATATTTCCAGAATGTATCTTGGACCGTGTATGTCTACTTGCCCATTATTTATGTACACGTTTTCTACTCGAGTTTTATTTGGTTAGCCGTCCAGCCATGCGAAGCCTCGCTGCCATGGGTTGTCCCCCCATTCAGAGACGCGTTGAATTCCACCTTTTAGTGCTGGGTGTGGACTCGGACATGAAAGGGTTGCGGTGATGTCTTGTATTGCCCACTAGGGCAGGAGGCTGGTGTAACGTCCGTTGGCGATCACATTTCAGATCCATCGGCGTGATCCGACAGGGCCGGGCGACGATGGGGACGGCCGTGATAATCAACATGAGTTGCAGATCGACCCTTTGACACCGTTCGGGGAAATACAAAGGACTGGGATGTAGGTATCGTTATCATGTCGGTGATCCGGCGGAATGCATGCAGCACCATCGCACGCGACAGTGACAAACCCTGAATCGAGAGGGATCAGGTGCGGATATCCGCCATATC
>JBBPJV010000401.1:0-24164 GCA_038088915.1 Sutorius aff. eximius
AAGCGGAAGCTTGTACATAGTATATAGGGTAGTTACATCTCATGTATGATCCCCATTCTCGGGATCGTCTTTACTACTCGAATCACAAGTGCTCTCTTCGAGTCTTGTCTCTTGTGTGTTTCTGATACCTTGACGGGGCTCGAATGCTGTAGATGTTCCCCGAGGAGATTGCCAGAATTTGCGTCCCAGAAACAAATAGTTCCGTCACAGGCTGCACTAGCAATAAATAACCCGTCTGGAGAAAGGGAGAGGGTGCGTATACGGTGGTCGTGACCTCTCCACGGTTGTCCGATTTGATTCCCTGTTTCTGCATCCCAACAGCGAATGGTTATGTCCCTCGAGGCAGAGAAGAGCCTGTTGCCATCGTGTGACCACCGCACACAATTGACCCGACTTTCGTGACCTTCCAATGGATCAAGGACGACCCGGCCACCATCAATGTCATACACGTATATGTTGCCATCGATTGTGCCACATGCAAGTTCGTCCTTGGGAGAGAAACAGGTGGACAGAAATGAATCATCACCACCAGGGAGAATATCGTTGCGAACCAGTTTCCCTTCCGTTGTGTAAATAGTCACGGTCCCGTCAACGACTGCAACGAGTTGATCATCCGACGAGATGGAAAGGTCGGGTACCTTCCCCGGGCGAGTCCATTCTTTCATGGGTTTGTGGCATGCAATATCCCACACCTTGATGCCTCCTTCCTTATCGCTGCTGACGAGCTTTGTGCCATCCTGGGTGGCGGCGAGATCGCAAATCACATTCTTGTGGCCTATCAAAGTGTGTTCTTGCTGCCTGTTCTTTAAATTCCAAACCCTCACGGCTCCGTCATCAGAGCCAGTGACGACTCGTCCGTCGGTGAGATACGTGAGCGTATTGATGAAAGCACCAGGCGTCAAGATTATCTGACACGGCTGAGGACCATCAATGTCAGTCCATTGCGGTGTGATGCTCGACATGATGGCGTTACGGCGGCTGGTTCCAAGCTACCTGTGCGTGAGGGTGTATGGGGTAAAAAAAACTGCTGGAGGAAAACCAACCAAATTCGCAGAAACTGTCGCAGCTTATATATTGCAAGGTCAAGGTGAGGCAGAGGCGCTGTGGAGACCGGTGGTAATCCATTTAGCACCAAATCTGAGGATGTCTTCAGTAGTGGACCATATCCGTCCTCTGGTCTGTTCATCAAGTTCACGTGTGTCCGAATTCCGATCCATCGACGGTATCATCGTGGCGGCTCTTTCAAATCTTCGCCAACAACCCGATGATCCGACCCGTATATCGTCGGGTAACCATGAAACACCCTGCTCCAATGGAGAAGAGATGGCAAGAAAGGGGTTGTATGCATCCTTGACCCAAATCCAACTCTGTATCTGGGCCTGCAGCAAGCGAGGAAAGGCCTACAACGAGTGATCTTGAGATAAGACATGGATCTGTGTTTCAGTCCACCAGCTTGGTCAACCCACTTGTGGGGATTGGCACAAAAGCAACCGTGATATCATGGGCGCGTCGAGAAGAGAGCACCAGGGCCAGTGTGAGCTTCTTGTTTTGGTGCTCAGTCATCCCCCACGTCACTGCGTGTTTCATGCTTGTCGGATCGACAAGTTTCTGCTGACAGGGACAGCACAGAAGCCCAAAGTGGATGAAAAAAAGAGTATGTTTCCATGTTTGGTACGTCTGGAACATAGCAACCATGGCATGAGAAAGCCAAATCATTAATAGCTGTAAGTAATAGAATAGAAGTATAGAAGACGTTCAAAGATCTCGATTGTATGAGATCTTCGGCTTTCTCGATGTTTGCGTCTTGCGCAATACCCAGTCAAGACACGATCACTGGTGTGTGTATGCCGAAAAGTTAGAGCGAAACGTCGTATGACTAGGGCTGCTGGTAGGCAACATACCATATAAACAAATCAATTCCTAATATGAGGCGGCTAGCTATTTTGACATTAGGAACAAATCACAGAACACCAGCTTGGATTTCAAGGGCAAGGATTTATGGACGAGGATCGATGCATCCTCCAAAGCACTACCAGACGCGATCAATCGCCGTGGGACAAGCGTAACTGGCCGATGAAATGCATGCCTACACCGTGACACGCTGCCTCTTGCGATGACGTTCAGCATAGGCTTCTGCTGTCGTCACTCTGAACCCCGGTCGTTTGTTTGCCGTCGGTACACGAGAATAATCGCTCTCTCGGGGCCTGTCCGAGCCCGGCGGGTTACGAAACGGGATGACCCCACTGTTGTCAGACATTTCTGAAAGCAGGTTGAGCAGACCTTGAATGGCGCTGACATTGCTACATATGCCGAAGAACCCACGTCCGTCGCATCGAGCGAGCTGAAGACGGTGCTCGTCAAGAAACAGTGCATCGTAGAGCTTTTCTGCATCCTCTGTACTCAGGCCTGCTACTCCTCTGTCTCTATCACGCAAAATGCCTTGAGGCCAGTTGAGGAGCATATACCCCTTCTTCCGGAGATCTTCTTCGAGTGTCGACCACGGGAGACGACCGTTGGGCAACTTAAACCCGATATCACCTGCATACATGATGGCTGTAGAATGAACATGTGTGTCACGCGGGGGAATGACTCACGAAGCATCTCGACAAGTCTTTCTTTGATTTTATCGATCTTGCGAGTCTTCTTGCCGTCTCCGTGTGATGTGGATCGGAACGCAGAGCTCCAAGGCTCAACATTAGAGGTGTTCCTGTAAGCGAGTGACGAGAAATTGGTGACAATCAGCTCTACTCTCCACGGGGGCGACCAAAGAAAAATACTAACACAGGGTTCCAATTTGCATTCACTGTATTTTCCATATCGGTCAATGGCATGTTCCGTATCCGCTGAGGCGAGCCCGGAAGGATGAGATCGGCGGGAATACAAAGTCCCTTTGAGATCCCCAAATGAAGCTAAGAGTGGACTGATCAAATGCATCGACAATGAGTGGATATCCATACTAGTTCGCATAGGCGCAATTCGAACGCACGCTGGCATTCACCCAAGCCAAGACAAGGGTTTGAAAAGATGGTGTGCATATCCGTGTCGTCCGAAGCAAATGCTGTTTGCAACGACACGTCTTCATTATGTGGGAACGGATTGGATACAAATCCGAGAGAATCAGGGTAAAATATCTTTCAAGGATGTGAACGATCGACGTGGTGTGGGGATATTCAATTACGTACGTCGATGGGAGCGAAACTGGGTACCTGTTCAACACTGGGGAGGTGAATGGAATAGGACGGAGCAGGCTGAAAACTGGAAATTTGTGGTGCGTCGTGTGGACCACGGAAAGCCTGAGTTGCCATTGAGATGAGTGAGTAAAGATGTCAATTTGACGAGTACCAACATTACCAGATTCTCAATGGAACCCAACCAGGGTACGTACCACACATACATCTCCCCCTCCCGTGTTGCCGATACACAAATTCACCAGAGGGAGAGAAACGGACGGCCCTTAGACCATCACCGTTCCGAAGATGATTCCCGACGCGGTTACCAGATACTGCGTCCCAGAAACGCACAGTCGCGTCCGAGGATGCGCTCGCAAGGATTGACCCATCCGGAGACAGGGAAAGGGATGTTACACGGGCAGTGTGACCTGTCCATGGACTTTTGATTTGCCCTCCTGTGTCTACGTTCCAGCATCGAATTGTTCTGTCGTCCGAGGCAGAGAAGATTCTTTGTTTATCACATGACCACAGCACGGAGCGCACACATTTTTTGCGGCCTGTCAATGGACCAAGGGCGAGCTCGCCATCAACGGGGTCATACACGTAGATGCTGCCCTGGGTGGTGCCACATGCAAGCAGGCCCCCGCCCGGAGAAAAACAGATTGAGTAGGCCGCGTCGTCCTCCAGAAACATATTATCAACGACTTCTTCCCTTTCCATGGTATAAGTAGAGATGTTCCCGTCAACAACTGCAATGAGTGAATCGTCCAGTGACATGGCAAGCCCGGGCCAAGTCTCTGCGTGGATCCATTCATCCACGGCTTCCCCCGATTGTGCGTCCCACACTTTGATCTTCCCATCTTCGTCAATGCTGGTGATCCGCGTACCGTCCCTGTTCACAGCAAGACCGGTCACTCTGTTGTTCCCGTGCTCCATTGATGGGCCTTCTTGCCTCCCATCTTCTAAATTCCAAACTTTGAGTCTTCCGTCTTTAGAGCCGGCGACAACTCGTCCGTCGGGGAGATACGCGAGCGCGCAAACACAGAAATCATCCTCCGAGATTACCAGACGCGGTGTTGGATCATCGATCATCGATCGATCAACGTTGGCAGATGGTCGCGGTGTGGTGCTGACATATGGATGTCACCGCTGCTGCCGGTGGCTGCAAAGGTGCGCCGAACGAGGGCGGAAGGGAGGAAACTACCCGTCGCATCAAAAACCACCACAGCTTATATCCTACGAGGAAGGCTGAGGCGATGCTCCCCTGCTGATGGGGATCATGCGGCCTCCCTTTTAGCGCTCATCGAAACAGTCTTCCGTCTTGCGCAACAAGCAGTTTGGTCCATCTTCGAAACCAGCTCTTGCCCCGACGGCGTGCTCGTAGCATGAACCTTCATCGACTTCCAAGGGATCGGCTGTCTGCGCTCATAGACACGCGCGGAGTATACTCAACGAAGCCAACTGCGGCGTTGCGGCTTCAGGATCCAATACACTAGTAGCCGTCCGACCATGACTTGGGGAAAATGGTCAACTAGCCTTGATGAAATTAGCAAATAATGGACGACACATTAGTGTTTGATCTTGAAGACCGGCGTAGAAGGGGATCGCCCGGATAGGCAGGGTCAGATCGATGCAGGTGGTGTGAGACTGTCATAACGTCATAACGTCATCCATTTCTACACAATGAGCAACAGAAACATGTAAATGAGTAGAGTCGCCCATCCAAGATCCCAGTACGCTTGCATGAGAGAGCCAAAATCAGCAAGCCAAGTAGTTCTACCATAGCCTGCGTAAAGCAGTTGAGTGCATCACAGAAAAGCCCGCGAGAGGGCGATAAATCTAACGTATGGTTGTTGAAAACCCCACGTCATGTCACATAGACAGAGAACAGGAACAGAAACAGAAACAAAGATTGATAAAGACGATAAATGTGAAAGCGGAGTCAGTCTACCAAATGCGTGTCTCGAGCAAGAGGTCACTGTCCCCTTCCAGTCCAATACAAGCCTTGAGGAATGCATCGAGCGCATTGCGTTGCCTACCCAGACTGTTGACGACATCTGTGCCAGGCTTGATTAGGGGCGCCTTGCACATGTAGGACAAGAGCGACAACACGGGATAGAGTGGCGCAAACTTAGCCTGGCCTGCAGAGACCTCACGGTAGCGCACGCGGGTAAGCAACTCGGCAAGAATGGCCAAGTCCAAGATGAGCGGCGTCGCCAACAGAGAATCCTGCATGTCAAAAGCACTTGAGATACGAAATATGACGCGCGGCAACTCATACATGCCTCGCATTGGTTGAAGATGTTGATGGTCTGCCTACCACCGCAAAAAATCTCGGAGTAGTATTCGTCGATGGCCCTCTTCGAGTCTCCCACCGCGGGGACGTACTTGATCACAACAATATGATCGGGGTGCTCGCCTTTGGCTGCTTTACCCTTGGTACCGGGAACAGGAGGCTTGTAGAGCAGGCGGTTCGCGTCAACCATGTCATCGACGACGCTACTCTTGCTGATTTCCTTGCTCTTGAACTGCGCCTCCGCACTCAGATTGTGCCCATCGTTGTTACCAAGGTGGTTGTAAGACGCGATGGACAGCGGCTTGATACCCGCGTTCACAAGGAACTCGGCGAGGACGGACTTCAGCTTTGTCTGTCCAGATTTGAGGTCATCACCACCAATAAAAGACTTCTCGCGCTCGGCAAGTTCGATGACACCAGGTACGAACGTGTTCTGGGGTGCGCCGTTCACAAAAGGCTCACCCTCGAGGATAGAAGCGACGGCGAAGAGTGTCGAGGGCGATACCTCGGGGTGTGAAGAGTGGATGGAAGCGAGTAGGCTGTCAGCCGTGTCGTTTACGCCGGGAATGATATCACTGTAACGCTCAGTGTTGGCGGTCCAGAATACAATAACGCGGTCAAGCTCATTCTCCGCTTTGAAGCGACGAATGTCGGCGCGAATGTGCTCGAGATGAGCTTGCTTGTCAGCTCCGGCGACGACATTGTCTGCGCGAGCCTCTTGGTTGGCGGCTATGAAGTCGGGGTAGTAAATTGAAGGGAGAGGAGAACCGAGGAGAGCCATGTGGGGCCTCACTTGACGCTGGAGATCATAGTCAAGCACACGAGCACGCTCCATGGCCCCGTCCATAGGCATGCTCGATATGTCCCATCCTCCAAGGACAAGATCATTGGGGTGGACCATCGGCAGTACGTCACAAAGGGGAACGTGAATTTCCTTGGCAGTCTTGGGCTCTGAACCGAGGCGGACGGTGGAGGCGCGCAAAACAGAACCGATGTAGTTTGGCTGCTGGACACCATCCCTAGTATGCCAGGATATCTGGTGTTTATTCGCGAGGATTGTAGCACAGAGGGTGGAACCATTGTTACCGCCCATGCCGATCATCATAAGCCTGCAAAGTTCGTAAGCTCATGCCAGCTATCAAGAGTTGCCATGCACATACCCAGTCTTCCCGACCTTGCGGGTGGTCTCGAATTCAAATGACTTTACAGTGGGGGTCACATTGTATTGACCGTCTGAAATAATCACGTCGGCACCACGATAACAGTACTTGGCGGTAATGTGTTCGTCGGTGTAAGTAGTATTCTCTGAGCTGACCTTGATATACTCTGGGCGACGAACAGCGGTCGGATGAATCGGAACGATGGATTCGAGCTCAGAATCGGGGGTGTTATACCCCGAACTGGGGTAGGACTGAGCGACCATGGTGGGTTATATCAATGGGAGGCGAGAAAACCTGCACAAGTGTGTTTGGTGCCGCGGTGGGGATTGTGGGTGCTACCGAGTTGGTTGGAGTACATGCAAAGAAGGGAATACGCCCTTTGACGAAGTTGGCTTCCCGTCGACGAGACGGCTGGGTGAACAGTGGGCTTTTATACACGAAAAGTGAGGTGGAGCTGAGCTGGTGTGTACAAGATAAGATGGTCGACGCGAAGAGGGGAGCTAGTAACCGGCAAGCAAAATTTTCCAAGTCTGGGACGACAATGACGTGGAACCAATCACATCGCACGGATACGTGTCAGTCATAACGTATGTTTGTCAGAAATGAGTCGAATGTAATGCGGGCCGTGGACACGCAGAGAGCGCCTTTACCATCTGATGCGGGCTGTTCAAATCAGGGCGAGCACCAACTTATCGACGGTCGGACCGGTGCGCTCATGACGCGGAGATACCCTCTCTCCTCGGATTCGAGAGGTAGCACGCTCGACAAACTGTCAGCGCATGTTTCAGGATCAGGGAGGTGATTTTACCAACAACCTGACCAGAGGGTATATCGCCCGAGAGAGGACGTACTCCGTCACCGAACGGACACCATATTTCCCGTCGTGCGTACATCCCACCATCTCGCCGACCTGTACTGATCGACGGCACAGGCACCGCCGCGTAGACGCGACTGTCTCCCGCACTGCTTCAGGGCCATTACAGGTGTGTCACCGACCAACGGAACACCGGGGATGGCATCAAGCCGATGGGAAGAATTCCATCAGTATCAGTATGTATCTAATGACGGTTGCGATTGCCAGCATGACAACCCGGCGATGTCGCGCCGAGCGGAAACGGCCAACAAGGGTCTGGAAGCCCTCCAGAACCCCATCAGTAGGCGTCATGGACCAAGCACTCTTTCTAGTTTCCACCTTGATCCAGGATATTTGAGGAACTCGCGCTTCGTCCGACCCTGCTTCGGATTCATCCAGATGACGAAACAGTACGTGGGTGGACGACATCTTCCCCATGTACTGATCCATTATGTGAACATTTAGAGCCTCTTCTGGTTCGCGGAAACGCATTGTGTGTCTTAAAAGAAGTTCCAGTGGGCATTTATTTCCTCTCCCAGAGCTAGAAAACCACCGAACCATGGGATGACACATCATCTTTGCAGATAGATTAGCAAAAGAGGGCACCTATATGAGACCATGCAAAACCATTCACCTCGCAGGCTGGGACCACCGCATAAGCCGTGGAGCTCCAGCCAGTGTCTACCCGATGCCGTTCCCGCCCACTTAAATTGTACTCAAACGTGCCGGGACACGTGTCGTAGCATCCGAGCTGATATCATCAATGCCTACCCGATAAGGTGAATTGGGTTACAAAGTATGTAGCGTAATCCAATGCTTGGTCTTGATCTTTTGAATTCACCCGCCAAGTAAAAGTGCTGAAGTAAGTCCCCGCTTGTTGATGTCAAACCAATCAGCCAAGAAGATCCCAGTCGTTTGATCGGACAAAGTCTAGAAACTTCCCTGTGATCCCTCAATTTGGTACACTGCACTGCCAATGGCTAATCGGCCTGAGACCCTTGCGGTTCGATATGAATTGTTGTCAATGCGTTGTTACGCCACACCAATCTTTTTGGGGCCATTTTAAGGCTCTGAAGCTGTAGTCCCCTCGGAGCCTCGGGACGTGTCACAGGCTGAGATAGCGATGGAAGACGGGACCCCGCATCCGATGGGACATTCTCGCACTTGGTCGGTAAACCTGCTCTAATTGTCGTGAAGGTGGACATGGGAATCGCCGCGTGTTGGGAAATACCATGTACTGGAAGAACAACTCAACATACACGTGGCACCATAAAAATGTTTCCATGACTCAAAATAACGACTCTGACGGCGGTGGTGGGTCTCCAACGCCCAAGGTCGAAAAAAATATGTTTTGACGATGCGTCGGTCCACAGGTCTCAAATTTAGTTTCACGGCTTATACTGCTCGCCACTAATTATGGTCAGACATTACCCAGATTGAACGGCGAACGTGCATCAGCACAATGTCGACTTTTCGGTCACCCGCATGCTTCTGTGGGTAAGCTCCCCGTATCGCTTCTTCTCGTCGGCTCTTCCAATGTTCCTGTATGCGTCATATAAAGACGGCCTCTTGGCACTAGCTCACGCATCGGTGTTGGCAGTACCACCATGCTGCCCTTTCTGGCATCCTTCACGCTTCTAGCGTGGGCAGGTACGAAAGGCGTGAGTGCCGGTGATGCGATACTCTCTGCCTATACGGCCCCTGGTGAATTCCCTACTTCGGCATATGCTTCATACTGGAACAATCCGACTGCCACATCAGCGCAACCCCAGCCCGTCATTTCGGACCCAGTGACGGCATGTTTCATCAAGCTATCACAATGTTCAAATCTGATCTGATCTGATTGTTGTAGAGCACAGTCTTTCCAGCCAATCTGACGGATCCCGCCAACTTCCCCAAGGTACCTCGATGGTTCTGCCATTCTGATCCCATTTCCACGGGGTTGACTGGTGTATTTGGTAGAACGACACCGCCGATCCTCATCCACTGCCATTGCGAGAAGAACCCTCCCAGCTTCTCCAGCAAGCGTTGACGCAGATCCAGGCCATTGCTACCAATCCAGCGCTACATGGCGACACTTGTGCACAATGCCAAGCGTCACTGTCTATCGCTAAAATGCTCGTGTTGGCGGCCCCAGGGCAGGGGCCCCTCCTTGCTGAGGCGGTTTGCGAGTACTTCAATTACCCGACGTCGTGCTATGATGAATTCAGTCGACTTGCTCTCGGCTCCGTCTTCTCGCAGGTTGTCGCGCTTGGTAATATGGGTGGATACGATGGACAGGTAGGTTCATCCAGCGAATGCTTTCTCGATCGGGTACTCATACCTTTGTCTACTCGAATACAGCTACTTTGCGCTACGCAGTTGAAGTTGTGCCCCATGCCACCCACGCTGCCACTCAACTTGACCGATTGGTTCCCGAAGCCTAAACCCAATCCTCTGCCTCCCCCGAAACAACCAAGTGGGGAGCGTTTGAAGGTTTTCCATGTTTCTGACATTCACATTGATCCCCGTGCGTTTCCAGACCTGATCTATACCGACACGGACAAATTTTATTTTTAGGTTACGCCACCGGATACGAGGCCAACTGTAGCCAGTATCTATGCTGTCGCGAGAATGCATTCAACACGGCGTCTCCCGATCAGGTTCTCCTTCCTGCATCACGCTACGGAGCTTATCATTGGTCCGTATCATCTTAACTGGCACCCGTGATTTCGGTTGACGATAAGGACCGCGGCAGCGACACACCGCTCTCGCTTATGCTTGCTGCTATGCAAGCGGTCCCTGAAGTGACCGAGACCCTTGGGACTGGGTTTAACTTTTCTATATTCACTGGGGACCTGACAGCGCACGATTCAGACAACCAATATTCCAGGCAGGCTTGCATCATCTACTTACGTACAAAATCCTGACCATGCGACCCCAGAGCATATGTTGAATATGCAGAGGTGGTGTCGGACTGCATTTGGATGTCGATTCCATGCTCATGCAGGACATGTAGATCATTGTTTACGACCTTCTCAAAAAATACCTTGGTCCCGCCCCCGTATACGCTACGCTCGGTAACCACGACACATATGTGACTATGACGCCCTTGCTGTCCATTTCTTACCTCACCACGTCTCTTTCGTAGGTGCAATTCCAGATGATCCCATATGCTCTAGGTGGTTATGTCCTTGGATCACAATTCAACTGGTACGTGGATACCTTGCATATGACATTTCAGATCGTCGTTGACGCGCTCCAGGCTGTACGATCATGTCTCTACCATGTGGTACTATGAGGGATGGCTTCCGGAAACTTCCGTTGAATACGCACGCACTCATTACGCTGCCTACTCCGTCAAACGCCCAGACGGATTGCGCATTATTTCGCTCGATACTGACATGTGTACGTCCTTGCCGTCACATCTCGTACACGATTTATATACCCACACATGGGAACCACATCACAAGGGTACACGTATGTCACTCCATCCTGTATATTCAAAAGCGAATTCCTAACTCAGGTGATCATTACATCAGGCTGAACTACTTTAGCTACATCAACGCCACTCAGCCTGACCCGTTCGGCATACTCCGTTTCCTGACCGACGAGCTCCAGGATGCAGAGGATGCAGGTGATCGAGGTGGGCTTTCCACGCCGTCGTCCATGGCTGTCGTTCGAATGACACTCCCCTAGTCTGGATTGTTGGTCACGTTTTGAGCGGGTTCGATGCCTCCCAGAGCCAGTTCAACCCCACGAACCTGTGTGAGTGTCTCACCTTGCCTCTCTCGCGTCGTTCTCGGCTGACTCTGGTTGTAGTCTATCAGATGTACGCTTTGTTGGTTTGTTGCACACAAATATCGTGCTGAGACGGGCTCGAAAGCGTTGACCGTTACTCCCCTCACGTCATTGCAAGTAAGTAAGGGCCTGTGCTGGAGGCCTGCAAAGACTTAACCCGGGAACGACAGATGTCTTTTTCGGACACACGCATGAGGACCAGCTCTCTGTACGTGCTGCTTTATAACCCTACCTTTACCCACACGAACCTATCTTCCCAAGATCTTCTATGCGAACAACGGCACCAACATAAGCGCCGAAACCGCACTGGCAGTGCAATGGGTACGCCAAGCAACATCATTCAAAGGGCGACCCTTGACCACAAAGCTAGATCATGCCGTCCCTTACGCCTTTGACGAACCTCAACTCGGGCTTCCGCATGTACGAAGTTGACTCCGCGGTATGTACGATAATCTCCTCCGTGGAATGGCTTGCTCATGCGCCAATTCAGACTTTCGACATCCTGGATGCCTATACGTACGTGCGACCTGTTGCGCTTGTAAAGGGGAAGCACTCACCTAATAACAATACAGTTGGATCAGCCGCGTCGACGAGTTCCCAGCATTGGATAACCAAACAGAAATGGGTCCGACGTACGTGCTAGAGTACAGCACGCGTGAGGCCTACGGCCAAAACATTACCTGGGGCGCAAACGACCCACTCAATGCGACATGGTGGCATCTCGTCACGGAGCGTGCGTCGCAAGGTCGCTCAGACACCTGCACATGCTGACAGGTCCCGCTTCTACAGAGATGGAATACAATTCGTCGTTGGTGGAGGTACGTGGCCTGGAATGGAGCGCCGATCATGTCTTGGCTGATTCGATATCGCACCACTATCTCAGACATTCAATACTTACCAATCTAAGAGCTCCGTCGAAAGTAAGAACTGTACAGGCGAGTGCATCCCGTCCAAGATCTGTTATATGCGGAGTGCATCTGCCAGTATCTCGTACGCGAACTGTAACCAGTCGTACACATCGACGCAGTGAGAGGACTTTGTGCACCACGTACCATGATACTACATCTTCCAAGAACGGACGATTGTCTTCCCCCCACTTGTATGACGAGGACCCTGGATATTTGAATGCATCGCCTCATGCCTCATGCACCGGCGAGACCCGCCATTTTTATACGTGCTCCAACAGTCCGCACACGCACCTACTGTTGCACGTAAATGTTACCGAAATGAAAGCTGGCCGAACGAACCATTAAACCCTAGGCATATTGCATGTAGATTCGTGTGCCAATCGGAGGACCCGGCCAGTAGTGAGACATGAATCTGGTGGACATCAGACCAACCTGAGACCAGTGCAAAGAGCAATGAATCCTGCCACCGGGTCATGAGATCCAAACGGAGTGGATGACACATTGACCTGAGACCAGTGCTTGGAGAGCACGACGAGAGTGTCGAACAAGGTTGGTGCGGACGTAAGTGGCGCAGTTAAAACGCAACGACACTCGCCCTGACAAGTGAGCGAGGACGGCAGAGTATTGGGCGGGGCTGTATCTCACCGGACGATCGACTCGTTGCGGAGAGTGGACTCGAGGGGGGACATGAGAGGAGTCATCGCCAGCGCTTGTCACCTTCGTGTCAGATGAGACATCGACCCGTGACCTCAGTTCGCCACTGACAAATGCGGCGACAGTCACCGTTACGCAGAGGTTCTATCCTACCGCTCGTCGTTTCTCCAAGTCGGGCCATGATGGGGGTCCAAGCCCAAGTTTGTTGTTGTGTTCTTTGGCCCCTGCGGCGCAGGAAAGGAGGTTGGAGATCAAATTCAAACCTTTCGGGGAGGACGACCCGTGCCACTGTCAATTTGAGCCGATGAAACTGTTGGAGATTACAGCCTTCTTGATCCATTCCATTGAAGAGGCCTCCGACTTGGGGTGGTGACCGGAGATAGTCACTTCATCCCTTCCACAAGTCGTTGCGTTTCCAACCCAGAAATTACAAACAAGCACAAGAATTCATGTGACGTCCCAGGCGACCCGCAATTTTGAGGCCAACGGCGTGTTGTAACTTGTCCGGTTGCGCAGCAAGTCCACCACTACCCCTCGGCATTTATCGGACCCAATCCTATACTCATCATGTTACAACTTACAATTGGTCTCGACGCTGGGTTTCACCATGGTCACTACTCCATTGGTTGACGTTCCACTCCAACGATACCATATCCCATCAAAACTAAGCACCATGATGGTGCCCCATGACTTGCCTTCTGGTAACAGTTCCCGAGAATATAGGCCAAAAGGACTATATCTAGGAGCCCGAGGCGATGATGGGTACCCATGTGTATCCCGGTGGTTGGTCTGCTGTGTGTGAGTATATCATGGTTTGAAACCGCTACGTTGCCGATCACCGCGATCAGAACAATATTTTATGGTTGAAACGAGTTTAGCAGATGCTTCCCAGATTTCCATCTTTTCAGGAGGATCAAGCAAACGGTCCGGATCTCTAAACCTTGGCTACGATCTCTGAACTTAACAGCCTTAACTCACTTGTATCAGCCCGCACATGAACGGGTTCTCATGTATACATACGATGGCAGAGTCACATCCGGCCAAAATTATGGACGGCACGAGTTCGTTGAGTTCTAATAGAGTGGTCCCCATCGATTCGCGTTCGTCCTGTAATATTGTATTAGCGGCGTAAGTTGAAACATAGTTAGGTCCGCGTGATGTACTGTTAGCAAGTCGCGAACTGCCAAAGAGAATATCATACATACGCCACTACAAGTAACCGGAAGTGCCAAGATGAGGTGCATACGATCTGTGCTGCTTGTATGAATGGTATTATGGAGTCTGGTATATCATAGGTTTCACTCACATTCGCGTGGGTGGCGAGAAGTTTGAGGGTTCAAAGTAAAGATAGTAACACTCCGACCCTGAATGACCACACTCACGGTGTTTTCCATTTCGCAAGCCGTGTGAGGCGAGAGGTACAATTACAGTGCGTTGCATAATATGCTGTAGTGTCTGATTTCGCGCGAGCCACGGCAAGTATATTTGGCCATGTTTTGACAGCCGAAAAATACCTAACCCTAACCACACTGCGACAACGTTACTAGTCACACGCCGGGCTCGCTTGATTCCCGTCCGTCGAGCTGCCATCCAAGGATCAATCCATCAAGCTCGATGAGTGCGACTTGACTGCAAACTGGGTACATTTTCACGTCCATTTGATCCCTACCTGTCATGTGTGGCACCACTTTGCAGGGCTGATATCAAGTTTCCAATCCGATGCCGCTTATCGACTCATGGTTGGAACTGAGGATCTTCACCACAAAGAGAAGCTGAGTACCCAGACAAGGTGAGCGGATAAGAGAACGTCTCACGTCGTACACAGGCAACTCCAAGTGGAGTCCAACCCGTTCGTCGCTGACACGTATCGTCATCAACAGCTGATTCATCCACCCATACAAAAAAAATTCAGCATCCCCATCTTCTGCTTGCCAGACTGCAAGGCATTTCTTATTTCGCTCGACTGCGGTCTTCGAGGCTTGCTTGTGAGTCAAGAACATGCGACGAGCGGTGCGAGAAGGTGTAGCAAGAGAGGCCTCGACATTTCGTACATCTAGGAGCCTCTCTTCATCGAGGTAAAGCGAGGGATTCGCATCGAGTATCGAGTGGATATATGAGAGATCCTGTGATCTAGGGTCCGAGGGCAGCCTCTTCGCCGCGCGGAAGGGCTACTGGTTTGTCCTTACTAACGATGATAATGGAACATGTTGAAAAGAGTCGTTTGGCTGCATCCACCAAGGTATGCAATCTCTGGTATCGTCCGATTGTTCTCGTATCTCCACACAACGACTCGGGCGCAAAGATCAGCGAACAAGGGGGGAGGCGTCAGCGTGACAGTCACGACAGTAGAGGTATTTCTTAGGTATTTTGCCATTTTTTAAGAACAAGTACATCCAAATATGCTGGCCATGGTTCGCGCGAAATCAGACACTTCACTTTATTATGCAACGCACCATAGTCGGAGTGTTGTTAGAGACAGTTTTAGCAGCAGAGAAGGCGAACCTTTGCGTTATCGTATTTTTCGTTCGACTAAATACTTAACCCGATATATTTTCGCTGTCAAACTGTAAATGGATGCAAAAAGGAACTGCACATCTCAGCGTTCATCAGGCAGCCCTGAGCGGTTTTGAAACGCCGGTCACTTTTAAAAACATATGATCGAATTTGGTGGAATTCCGACGCCTCCTTTGCACGTGTATCTGTGCGGTCGTTCCCCTACTTTGCATTTCTTTCGTGCCCCGGAGCGTATCGAGTTGTTGAGACATTACCCAATGTTGGCTCCAGTTTTACATCGAGAGTTTCATCAAATTTGGCGCATCAACTCGGCTCGTAATGGACACTGCCTCAATCCGTCTATTCCCCATTTGGCGAACGACGCCATCCCCGACATTTCGGCAGCTATACGATTGATGCCATTAGGGGTAAAAGATGGCATAAACCATATCCACTAGCGGGGCCGCATGTGTTAAATGTGGGTTTTCCTGTAACACTAGATCTCTCTTGCGCCTCCTGAGTATGGCATGGCAAATATGACTGGTCTTGTAACATTACTGGAACAAGTGACCACACAGCAGCTCTTTCGGCTTTAATTTATCCTCCTCAGTAACCCATGTGGGTAAGGATCTATAGAACCCCGATAGGCATTTTCTACATAAATCAAGATCCGAATAAATGCACCCTGATATACCCGAACCGTGATCCGACGAGTGGATAAAAGCCCCCTGAACGTGTCAGGCATGTGTCTCCTACTACTGGTTCGCTCGCGCAAGCATGGGTGTCATCGATATCACCGACCAAAGGGCTAGGAAGACTGACAGCATATTTCAGCGCATCCGCGATGAAGTGATCGTACACATGACGAACACTATGCCCATGGAAGCCGTAGAATGGTATCGTCGTGTACGTTATTCTGATAGATGTTCCCGATGACTACTTGATACTCACCTTCAGGTAACAGAATATAGATTATAATGTCTCGGACGGGAGGCTGAACAACATTATGTCCGTTGTGGACTTCGTGGAAATTCTGCGGGGTAGACCCTCATCGGACGACGAGTACTTCAAGGCGACGTTGCTGGGATGGTGTATTCGACTTGTTAGTCCTACATTTTCGTTCCGTTCCTTGCCAACTTAATGGCGTGCCATAGCTCCAAGCATCACGATTATACGTTTACTCGGATGATCGACCACACAAACACCGTAATCAGCAGTGCTGGTATGCAGGCGATGATATTATGATCAAGGACTCCCTCTGGCTCGATGTGGTGATTTACTATCTGCTAAAGAAATATTTCCGCACGGAGACATGCTATGTCCATTTACTTGAGCTATTTCAAGACGTCAGTCTTTTCTCTTCTATCCGCTTGTGCCTACGGACAAGAAGGCTGATCGTGGATGATCCATGCAGACGACGTTCCAGACGGAGATGGGTCAGCTGGTCAAATTCGTCACCGTTCCGAAAGATCGTGTCGATCTGAGCAGATTTTCCCTTCAAAGGTCGGTATCACTCTCGTCTACCGTCCTACCTCCCATAACCATGCACACCCCCAACTCAGGCATGCTCTGATCACTCGAAGGAACCTCGCCAGTTTCTACCTCCCGGTCGCCCTTGCTATGTGTATATGCGGGGTTCCCGAAAGCTACGCTCTTCATGGCTGCCTCTTCTCCCCGTACACGGCCGCCCGCTCCATTCTCCTTCAGCTTGGCGAGTACTTCCAGATCCAGGCTGATTTTCACAACTACCTTGACACGGTCGGCGAAATCGGGAAGGCGAAGTCTGACATCGCTGAGAATAAATGTTCATGGTGCATCAACGTCGCGCTTGTCGTCTCGTCACCCGAACAACGGAAGGTCCTGGAGGAGAACTATGGTCAGATGGATCCGGAGAAGGAGATGCAGGTGAAGGAGATATACGAAATGAACGGCTTAAAGGAACAATATCGGATCTATGAAGCCAGCATGAAGAATCGGATCGAAGAGTCGATCCAAAAGATCCCGGAGCAGGAAGATAGTCTGGAGGGGTGTACGCTGAAGAAGGAGGTATTTTCGTGTTTCTTCGACAAGGTTTATAAGAAGACGGAGTGTGAAGCAAGCTACGGAGTATGAGTTCTCGGTCGTTTCCCTATTTACGCATACATACTTGTTTTTCTCGATGGTCTCTTCTCACAATATGTAGCCCAGGTTAGCGAATCGTTGCGGCCGTATTTAGCCCAGTTCTGCCCTGGATGGATGGACCGAAGACTGCGAGGCTTGCATCAGAGAAAACCATGACGGGTGGAGGAAAACTTGGGAGAATCTACGCAAGACTCACCATGCTGGGGCGACAACCTTCGAAATGGCCCAGTTTTTGGGAGTTTGAATTCAAGTCCTCTGTCGGGGAAATTCTTTGAGTACCTCCCAATACTTGTTGGGTGTTCGAAACGTGACATTACTACGGTGCTACCCTACCAGTTGAGGCGAGCACTTGCCAACAAATCGGTTCTACGTGCGTGTGTGGTGCTGGTTGAAACGTCGTTGTCCAGTACTATATATCCTCTGAGGCTCTGACACAAACCCTACGCTCTTTTATGTAAACTTCGCTCCTCACGCGCGACCTCTTGACTGGGACGTTACTTAGTAGACAGAAATAGGGCGCGTGACAGCGGGTAGAGGTAAAAGGTGGTTTCACTCTGACAGCAGGGCAGTGTATTCAGTCCCACTGACCCTGACGCACTCAGATAAGACCTCGCGCCCCCGCATCATACCCCTCAGCCCCATACCCTCAGTCGGTTGCCCACCGTTGACATTCTTGGCTTTTCCTGTGTAGTTCGGCAGCGGGATCAAGACTCCCCTTTCATGTGCCTGTTGTCACATATAGAGTATGTCGCACCCACCGTCACGCTGCCGTCGCGTACTATGACTTCACATAGAGGTCTCCGGGCCAAACTCAACATAATTGCTGTGATGGACCCAGAACTCGAGAGGACATATGAGCCTGAAGAAAACTGATTGAAGCTACATAAATTAAATCAGATGACTTAGTCACACCGCCGATTGATGACCACGTTGGTAGTGAGTTTGTTTTCAATCTCAGACATCTCTGCTACTATTACTCCCAGGCTGCTTTTGTGAATCGGTTTGTTTTTGGAAAGATTCGCTGGACACAGCCAACGCTTCAACGATTGTCTGTGGAAACTCATCGCACCTGCAATCAATCACTCATCTGATCTCTCGTGAAGTGGTGATAATGACATTCACTGACGGCTGAGCGCTGAGCAAGGAAACAGTCTTTTTGATCCTGCCTCGCTCGAAAGAGGTGAGTATGCTGTTACGCCCAGCTTGCATTCCGATAACGTACCCTCACGAGCGTAAATGTCTGCCATTTTCTGGGGTTCCATTCCATGGGTGCCTCGTGTTGATAGGGTATGATTTTGGGCGCGGGTCTCCGCACAATGTTCACTGCTCCGTGGTCGTTGCTGTACCGTGCAGGCCATTCGTAACCACCACTTTCCCTGACGCAAGCCGTATCACTCGTTTTGGCCAATGCCCTACGGGGCCCGGCACCGTTCGCAGGGGTGCCTGAGCGCGTGAATGGTGACGACACCCTCTAGGTAGCCAGGCTGAGCCAGTCGGCTAGACCACGAATAAACCAAATGTTACGAGAGAGGGACATCGGAAGGGTCTTCAAGAGCTCGAGGCCTAACTGTCCCGGCGCAGTGTGGCTGGGAATGGACAATCGTGGATTTTCCCAGCCCTCGTCGAGCTCCATCAATTGTTATCACGTCCCTTCGACCCGCCAGAACGACGAATCTGTCCAGCCTCAATTCGGCTCATTTCGTAATTCACTGTCGGAATCCGTGATTTCCACCCCCCTCTGTTGCGTTGTACTCATGGTTTCTGAAAGGGATCCTCAAAGATTGGTGTGGTCGGCAGCCGAAGAATGCCCAAGTGGGGCCTAACTGTGCACTCAAGTCCATCGAACCCATTGTACCGCCCAGGCGATTTTAGCATTGGAACGGGCCACCAGGAGGAAACGTATGCTTCTGCCGGAAACGGGAATCGATAGTAGCGCAAGGGTCTGGGGGCACCCCTACGCCTGCCCATGTAGGATATTTCCCCCAGGGGGAATACGCTGGTAAGAGGATTCTGTTTTCCAGAAGAGACACAGCTTCGCAAGATCGTGTCTTCCGGCCGGGTCACCTACTTCGCATGGACAAAAGAGTCCGCGAGGTCAGTAACATGTTCCCCTTTCTCGGTTGTCCCTGACCACCAAATGCCAGGGGTTGAGTTCGAGCTCGCATAAGTCTGAGTCTAGAACAATTGCAGCTAGCATAAATAGGTGTGGGTAGAAGCTTGGGATCGTGGCGAAAATGCTTCCTGCTATTTCCCTGATATCTCAGCTGCTCGGACTGCCGTCGTTCCAGACCAACACGGTTGATTCTTCCCATTTCTTTGGTGTCATTAGCTCTGGCTGTTCAACAGATGTCCCTACATCTTGCCAGACCTCTCCTGTCGCGGATACATGCTGCACTGAGTACCCCGGGGTATGTTGCTCTCCGTGGCCTCGAGCGTACCACACCTAATTGCTCTGGTGCAATGTAGGGACTCTTGATGCAGACCCAGGTATTTCCTCCCCCGTATCCTTCGATGGAGCTGACTGCCATCCGGGAAGTTCTGGGACACGAATGTCCCTGGAAGCCCTGCGGACAGCTGGACCATTCACGGTGAGTAATTGTCTGTAAAGAGTCAAACTATTCTCATGCGCCAGTAGGCTTATGGCCCGATAAGTACGTTCTATTGCTCATCCGTGTTGCGAATCATCGCTCAGCTGCGACCTTGCCTGCAGCTGTGATGGCACATACATGGAAAAGTGTGACCCTTCCCGTGGTCACTACAACATCCGTGAGGTATGTTACAATAAAATTTCCACGGCAATGACTTCGACCTGATGTGCGTCTCAAGCTTCTCACTCAGCAAGGAGCGAGTTCGACACTGGACTACATGCAACAATTCTGGCTGAACGCTGATGGTAGCAACGAGCACCTTTGGAACGTACGTTGGGGCCATTTCGGTCAAGGCGGAGATTATGCTGATCGTGATTCACTAGCATGAATGGGCGACGCATGGTACTTGCTATAGGTAGCAATCTCGGCGGTTTTCCATTCCCATAGCCGTATGCTAAGCTTGTGTTCATAGTACGCTTCAGCCCACTTGCCTCCCACAGGGCAGTCCCGAGGGATCCGAAGTAGGTTATCCATAACATGGAGATCCCACACATGTGCACGATTGACTGATCGCTTTCCGTAATTCGTTGCGAAGGCGGTGTCATATTTCCAGACCGTCGTTCAGCTGTTCCAGACACTTCCCACGTACACTTGGCTTGCGAACGCTGGAATTACGCCAACGTTTGACCAAACCTACGACCTGTCGGACATTCTCTCCGCGCTTCAGCAGGGTTCAGGAGGTGTAAGCATCGGATTGTCTTCTACTCCTGGATGTTTGTATCTGAGATGAGCTCTCCGTATCGCAGTACATGCCCGCTGTCGGCTGCTCTCATGGAAGGTTGGATTCCGTCAGCTGGTACTACAACTTGAAAGGGTCGCTTCTCGACGGACAGTTCGTTTCTATCAGTAAGCCGTGATTTAAAACAACCGCTCGAGCAGGGGTGCTGATGTCTTTGCAGACACGCCGAAGGAGTCAACTTGTCCCCACAGGCACATCCGTTATGTTCCGAAGCAAGGCTGAGCAAGCTATGATAATACCGTGGTGCAGTTTTAGGACTGTTGTTAATAACGTCGGTTCTGTTCAATATAGCGTGAAGGCGGGATATATAGAAGATCGCAGATTTCTTTTAAATCCTGAGAAATAAGATGCTCAGATCTTGGCTCGTCCGTCAAAAAGTATTATTTGGTTGATGGTTCGCCTGTACGGCCCGACCCCATTCTCGTGAGAACTGCCACCGTGTAGTTCCGGGTTGTTCCGGTTGTTCTTCCTCAAGGACTCGGGAGATGCATCGGAAAGTCCCCCAAATTTCCCGACCAACGAAGGAAACCCCAGCATGGGCCAAGTGAGAAGAATGACTGGGAGAAAGGGCTGGGCGCTCGTTACTACTACTAATAGTAGCACCCGCCAGGATGTATCATTCGCGCCTATCCCCATGAACGTGCGAGGCTCGAATCAGGGGCTCGGCGGTCTTGGCGCCTATGTCAGCCGGACAGTGGCGAGCTTCAGCTTCTCCGAATCAAGGAATCTAGCCTCAAGTTGGTCCGCCGGTGATCTGCGCCCTGGTGGCTCCCCAGATCGTGACCTTATTGTCGTAGTACAAGGATTACTATGTACTAATTCACTGAATGGACGGAGGGCAGGATATCCAACCATGTATCGAGAACGTTGACTTGTGCTAATGAGAATACAAAGTATAATCCATTATCCTGCTTAATCGAAGGGGTACATGTTATAATTTCAGAAAGACACAGCGGATGGTTATCCTCCTGGCTCGGGCTCTCCATGCGGATCCCCTTCTCCTGTGTTCAGTTCTGCAGCGGCTGTCATGAACCTAGACAAACGAACCGTCACGCTTGGGATGCAAATGCTATAATACGTATGCAACCCACTGTGCGGCGTGAGTGCCCGCGAGGACTCTCATCGCATCCAAGTCATTTTGGAGCTGCTCCATTAGATCGGCTGTTTGACCAACAACGCGGGACATGTTTTTTAGACTGGAGGCCAGTTGTGCATAGAGCCTGTCTTTTGCCTGGGTTGCACCCGAACGGCTCATCGTTGGTCGTAGGACGAGCGTGTCGTGATAAAACTTCCCACGATTACGAGGCTACAAAGGGTCCTACTACGGCATGCTCCATTTTCTGTTCGAACTTGAAATTGGTATATGAGCAAGGGTCGAAGCTGATAGCCTGGACGTCGAAAAGGTGGACGCGTTGAGCCATTGGTCTCCTCAGCAAGCGATTTCACTTGCCACATGTGGGCAGGGAAAGCAAGCAAGTTGCCAAGTCCAATTATGGATATCCTTGTCGAGGCGGCTCGACCCACAGCTTGCATTCCCTTCCTGTGCCCCTCTCCCTTCATTCACAATGTCCATTGTCCAGACACACTTTGACAAGGCAGTTCAGGAGATCGAACACAGAAACCCCTCGAACAGACCAGCCGTCGATCTCTCGATGCAGCGTCTTGACAATGGCGCGATCATCAGCACACGCGAGCGAATCATCAGAGAGGTGCGCCGTTCCTGTCTGCCGCACACGCATATCGCTCAGCCACATGGCTTGTTTCGCTAGGTCACGCAACCCGCCCCGGCCGTTCCGACCGATACCGAGTTCTTTGCTCCACACGATCCGACCAAACCCAATCTCGATTTCCTCAGGGATCACTTCTTCCACGAAGGTAGGATTCGGGAGGACCATGCCCTTTGGATCATCGAAAGGGCCACCGCCTTGTTCCGGAGCGAGTCAAATGTTCTCGATATCGATGCACCCGTGACAGGTGAGATTTCACATCGTCACCACTGCAGTCTTCGTGTTGACTAGATCGTTTCTTCCTACTAGTCTGTGGTGATATCCATGGGCAATATGTTCGTCAATCTATTCCAAACTTGTGTAGGACGCATGGAGCTGATGATGTATGAAGTATGACCTCATGAAACTATTTGAGAAGGGCGGGAATCCAAAAACAACTCGATACCTCTTTCTGGGCGATTACGTTGATCGGGGATACTTTAGTATTGAAGTATTCCCCTTCATCTTTTACTCAACACCGGTCTGATTGTCTTTCTGACAGTGTGTTCTATATCTGTGGTCACTGAAGATATGCTTTCCTGACAGCTTGTTCCTTCTACGAGGTAACCATGAGTGTCGACGTTTGACCGAGTACTTTACATTCAAAATCGAATGTAAGCTATCCTATTGTTTTGGTCATGTTTCATCCATCTCATGAAGTTTTCAGGTCAACACAAGTACTCCGAGCACTTGTACGATGCGTGCATGGACTCTTTTTGCGCACTCCCACTGGCCGCTATAATGAACAAACAGTTCTTGTGTATACACGGCGGTTTGTCTCCCGAACTCCATACGATACATGACCTTCAAATGGTTCGCTTCCCACTAGCCCTTGTATGTTTGGTCAACTCACTCGACCTTTTCTCAGCTAGACCGGTTTCGTGAACCCCCCACACACGGTTTGATGTGTGATATCCTATGGTCGGATCCGACAGAAGATTTCGGGTCAGAAAAGGGGAATGATAACTTCTTGCACAATCATGTCAGGGGCTGCTCCTATTTCTTTACGTGAGTACGTTCCATTATTCTGGACTTACATTGAGTTTCCATCAACAAGCTACACTGCCACATGCAAATTCCTCGAGAGGAACAATCTATTGTCGGTAATTCGAGCCCACGAGGCTCAGGATTCTGGGTACGTGTTGTTTCGAGGCGCTGACATCCTTGCCGACCGACTGACCACTTCTAGCTTTCGCATGTACCGGAAGGCACAGGGTACTGGTTTCCCTACCCTCATCACCATATTTTCTGCTCCAAACTACCTTGACGTGTACAACAACAAGGCTTCCGTACTCAAGTACGAGAACAATACAATGAACATAACCCAATTTAATTGCACGTCACACCCATATTGGTTACCAAATTTCAAGGACGTTTTCGAATGGAGTTTACCATTCGTTGGGGAAAAGAGTGTGTTGTCCCTTGGCTTTTTTTCGTGATCAAGTTTGTGTTGCATCTCATTGACGAATCATTCTCCAGTCAACGACATGCTCGTTGCGGTGCTCAACACATGCTCCAAGGAGGAGCTCGAAGCAGAGCATCCTCAACCACCTCATGAGGACCTTCGAGAACGGAG
>JBBPJV010000402.1:0-24145 GCA_038088915.1 Sutorius aff. eximius
ATTTGAATGATGATGTCGTTCCACTCATAGGCAAGGCCCGACAGACCCGGGATTCTGAGTTCAGGACGGGAAATGGAAGAGCGCAACAACTGCACAATATCCATCAAATGCACCGTTCGCCGAGCTGTTCGGAATACGACTACCGTCACACTATTTGGGGTCTAGCTTCAGACGCTGCACAGTAATAGGAAGGCCAGGGGCATTTATTCTTTGAGACGCCGGGGAACGGCAACGGCTGCGCATGCCTCCGATACTCGGGCAGCTTCCGTACCGCTCTTGAAATCTTTCCAGAGCCCGAACCCAAGCGGTTGTATCTGTGTAAGTATGACAGTCCTTGTACCACATCCAAGCCAAGATAATTCCTCAAACAGGGGCTTGACGACCGAGTGTCTAATGCAATATACCCCCTAAACGTCGCTCTTGAAAACCATCGTATCGTAAGGCAGGGTTCCTAGAGGAGCTTATAGCACATCTTCTCCTCCATTGCGACCGTTGCAGCTCGCAACCATCCATCAAGGGCTTAATGCCCGGAACGTTCACGCACCGCTCTCGCATTTAGCTTAATTTTGCAAGCATTCGCTCCAAGTACGACTTGTTCGCGTGCGCGCGAGGTGAGATGCGGCACGGGAATGACTTTGGGTGACTGGATATCATCAGTATAATCGTGTGAACGTCGCAGACCATTTTCCGCCGATTTACTTACTGAGTGACACCATTCACCCATTCCACTCGAAAAGCGAGGTCGTTGCCCTGGGCGTCTTTGGGAGGTGAAATTTCGAGCGTCGCAAGCATCGTGGCGATGGAAGCAAAGAGAGACGCATCCGCTGTATACCGCCCTAATGAAAGGGTAAGAGCAATATGCGTGAGTCATCGCGATCTATTTATCGTGCCTCAACAAACGTATGCACTTACCAGGGCATATTCGTCGACCGAACCCAAATACAAAATCCATCGGGTCGTTCTGGTTTAGCTTGCCTTCGTCATCAAGGAACCTCTCGGGAATGAAGTCTTCAGCATTCGGAAACCGAGCTTTATCACGAGACATGGCCCTGGCACGGACGTTTGCTAACCAGGATATTGAGGAGATTGGAGGACTTGCCACGCGTTTGCAACCACGGTTGCGCCTATTACAATCGCCCATGGGCACGGTCAGCTAGCCATGCCTGCGAGGGAGAAACACACCCTTTGGTATATAGAGGTCCTTGTAAATATCGCTCTCCGATGTCGCGTGCCAAACGCCTGGGCGATTCAGTTTTCAGGATTTTCTGCGAGCAAATCCAGGTCAAGGAAGATGTCTTACCTAGAGGCACCACCGGCCACCATCGGAGAGTCTCGCGAACGATTGCATCGACATAAGGCAAAGCGCATCTATCACCAAAGTCAGGGAGACGATCGGTGCCGACGATCGCATCGATTTCCGCCTGAGCCCGCTTCCACACGCGGGGATTCAAAACCATGGCAAGGATAAAGATCATCAAGGAAGAAGCCGTCTAAAAAGCTGTCAGATATTTGCCAACTACAGTGTGGATGGAATTACTGTCTCTGCACCAGCTGTACGACGGCTCGAAATGAGTTACTGGAGCCCCAGGTTGATTAGTAACCTACCAAGGATGGTGGATACACCTGCTTTTTTCAGGGAAAAGACAAACTCTGCACGTTGTGACGGATCTGTGTATCCATGCATGCGAGCGATGTGATATGGAACCATTGGGAGGGTTGTATGCTGGACGTGGGCTGTCTGAGCGGATTGAACGAGGGTCAAACAGATTCCGCCCGAAATGACAATGAAATTACCATGCGCTCCTCGGCGTATTGGTAAGGTAACTCCGTCAGCCTTTTGGATAGATCACGGGTACGTCTGGCTTCGCGTTTCACCGAGGATCCCGGGAACCAGTCAGGGATGTGCAATACTTTTAGCAAGTAGATGTGCATATTTCCAATAATGATTCAGCGGAACATAGCTTACAAAATGGGAAGAGCTTGAGGAGGATGGCTTGCTCTGGGGTGGCTGCTGGTACCGCAGCCGCAGTGAAATCCTCGAAAAGCTGTACCAGAGAGTCATCTTGTGTGTCCACTTCATAGCCATAGGAAGCGGAGAGCGACACTGAGGTACTAAAGCTGAAAGTGTGCATTATATTCAAGGGCACTCAGTGATTAAAGAAATAACCCTTACATAGCGCAATTATGTTCATAACTATCAGGATTTTCAACCATGTTGATGATTAGTTGGCAAGCTTTGCGAAGCTGCATCGGATGGTGTGCGAGAGCACCATCAGCCCGATATGTCTGATGAACGATGCGCCTGCACAATTTCCAATAGTCGCCGTAGGGAGCGAAGGCAAAAACACAATCTATACCATACCTAATCAAAACAGAATCAAATACAGCATGGAACCATGTGAACACGAGCTCACGGTTCCATAGTAGCGACGAATGGGCGGTCTGAATAGACCTTGGAACGCTTTTCTAACAATTCCACTGCAACTGCCTGTGATCCTAGGATGACGGTGGCTTGGTCCAAAAGACGGAGATAGAATATATCGCCTACGATGTGCTTAACATGGAGACGATGTGACAAGACGAGAAAACCCACCATAGATGCCATGCCAGTCTGTGTATGTCTTCCAAGGTTGCTTGCGGTCAATTGAAAGTATGTTTCCTAATATCGGGATCTGTGTTGGTCCCAGGGGAAGAGGAAGCCGCTTTCCCCCCAGCCTTACTCGCACGAGACGCCGAACAACATCAACGGTGACGACCAACGTCAGCACGATTACCACGAGCTGAGCAGATGAGACTGGCTGCATAACGGGTCGTTGGAGATGGCCAGGAGAAAAAGTCTTGCAGGCAGCACTGCGACCCTTGCGACTCTGGGAGCAAATGGCTTGAGAAGAGAATCTGCAAGTTGAATGCGTTTGCGATAGCACCGAACCATGACACGTTTCGTCAAGCAAGGTTAAGAAGCTTCCTTTCTAGAAAAGATACATAAATGTCGAGTGATGATGTATCTGACCTCGTTAGGCATATTCAACTTACTATTCTGCCAAGCTCCCAACCCAGCGAACGCGAATCTTTCTCCGTGTCACTCGATAATCGTGCACGTTCAAATATCAATCATCAATGGGAAGCAGGTGTTGACTGCAAGTGAAATCCTATTGAACCCAGCGATTGGAACACTGACGAGTCTCTGATCTATGTAGCATTACAGCTGACGACCAAGTTAGCCAAATCATCTTCCCTACAATGCACTGGAAACTTGCCCTACGCTATATTCAGCCGGAGGGATAGTTCAAGTATGTATCATGGCTATCCACAATAGCCCTCTATCAGTCCGGATGCCTTCTCCAGGGTCACCGGTCACCCGTGGTCAGCGTTCAACTTGTGTTTACGTTCAGGTCAGGCGCTGCAGTTGCCATACCATCCAAACAAATTCATGCCCAGAAAGTTTAGTCTCCGACCAAAAAACAGTGTTGCAGACAATCTGCTTGCCCCAGATTCCCAGGTAAAGTAGCAGAGTCAGAGGTTAATATCACCACCAGAATCCCCGTGGTACATGGCAGTATGAGACCACGAAGACCCTCGCCCGAGTCTGAAACCGATCCAACCTCCCGAACAGTGGCCCGAGATATTGCAATTCTGCTCAGAAGGTCCGCATATGGATGACGAAAAGCAAGGATATGGGCGCGTTTCGTTGGCAAACCCTCGTTGACATCCGTCGGGAGTACCAAACACCCGTATATTCTACATTAGTGGATTGGAGCACCAACCGTGCTATACGTTACGAGGGCCTATGCGAGACAGAACCGGCGGCCGTAAAACTTTAAGCAACATTATCCCCATTCATGTCATCGGATCTTTTGACTTTTTGCAACGTTGCACGACAAAAATGACCATCAAAACACGCGTGGGGCGGTAATACAGATCGAGATCTTGGCGAGTTTGTCGTCGTGTTTCGGGATCTGATACAAGCGTCCTCGGAGCACCGAGGGAACTCCGCGAAACATATATCAGAGAGTAATTCTCCACCACCGTGTGGTACTTTCTTCGTAATTAATGAATATCGAAGCTGACTAAAGACCTGCCAAGGGGTATGTCGAGGAAGGGGTGAACACCTGCAACTTCGAAAGCCTCTTCTTTCCTATCGCCCTATCACCGTCGGTACTAAAGTCGGCAGTGAGTATATCGCCTAGGGGACGGAATCACGTCCCGCCTCATCAGACATCGATGCATCACGCATGACGTTTGATCTACGCACGGATCATACTGTGACAAGATGCTCGACAAACTTCATGAAATGTAGCCGATTCTGAGATCGAGATCAATCCCCCGTAGAACCCATACACGAGCCTAGACGGGCTCTCACTCTTCCATTCAGTTCTGTGCGCCATGTGTTACCCTGTGGCTTCTTTACGGTCGACGCCGCTCGCATCCTCATTCCACCATGTTGCCTTCATTCAAAGGCCAGATGGCGACCATAACAAGCCATCTTTGTGCTACTCGGCGGTGAAAGGGAGTCGAACGAGCGTTTTCCATCATGTATCAATGTGTAATTGGCATCACCGCCCGCAGTACGCTCAGAGTACCTGGATTACCTCACTCAGTGACTGCGGCCGCCGATCACACGATCAAGGGTGTATTCACACCTTACTGGTGACGGCCAAATGGGGGCCAATCGGCGCAGCAGTTCTGGGAGGTCCGAACTGAGTTGACCTGCACACTCGCTCGCTAATAGTACCCACCGTCGGCGGATAGATTCCGTCCGGCGGATGTTGACATCGCCATTATCAGGCATCAACATATTCTCGTCTCGGGACGCTTTCCTGGACGCCGGTCGTCTGTGTGGCACGCGCCGTGTTTCGGGTTTATCCATGTATCCAAGGGGCGTAAAACAGCGAGCATTGCCATACGACATGGTGTCGAGATTGACACAGGAAGATAGGGTGTGCTCACCGACCCTACCTGTGAGGCTACACTCCGAGCCATGCGGACTCCGAGGAACGAGGGAGATTAGATGATTCGAATTCTACGTCCCTGCTTGAACAGCTTCAGCCCGCTCGAAACGGGGTGCTCGTGCGAGAAGTAGTGTAATACTGCCCTGATTGTGTAATTGGGCCAGGTTTGGGCCTCTGGAAAAGTCATTGAATATCCCGCTGCAAAGATGCCAGAGAAAAAAGATCATGGATACTGTACGGACAACGACCCTTGTTTACTATGAGTGATCGCGGGGATAATGGTGTGGACATACCTACAGCCTGACCCTCCAACCGGGATGTAGCCGACCAAAATGAGCTATTCCTTTTGCAGCGGGACTGAAAGAGGAACAGAAACACGGTAATGTTCATATGCGCGTCATTCCGAGCGTGCGCAAGATTGGCCGTGGGTTATTTCCTGCGAGTGACTGAGAGCCATCATAAAACCATTCGTCCAAAGGAGAATGAAAAAAGGGCAAAATTCTTTGACACAGCCAATATTAAGAACGAAAAGGAAGTTAATGGTAGGAAATACGAATGTAACTAATTCCCATGTACAGTAGTTAGATGTAATCAAAACCAAGTCCAAGTCGTACGGATACCTTCTCAGCCTTTTTTTTTTTTGGTTTTTAGCGAATGTAAGTTCCTCGACGAGCAAGAAAAATAGATAGAGGAAACATTCACGGTCAAGCATGCTGACCCCCAGTGCATACATGTTCTGTCCCTCTTCTTGAAAATACTCTTCCGCAATCCTCGCACTGCCACCGCAACAGCCGCAGATGGACCGTTAATATATGTCGGATTAGACTTCCCCTTTGCATGGGTGGAGCCCCACACGCATACCAAAGACACTCAACGATAGCTTTGTCATTGCCCCGGATGTTGTGGGCAAGGCGAAAGTGTGTACAAGCGTTTTTAGGGTCAGCGGATAGGGGTACGCCACAGGTAAGAGGTGGGTGACTTCTGGAAACCCATTGACAGGTGGGGTGGGCGAGTGGGATAGACGAAGGGGACGGCACTGGCGCCAACACAGGGATCGTGGTGGGCAAGACGTCCGGGATGTCTGCGAGTAGTTGCGAGAGGAATTCATCACTAAAAATAGGAGAAAGTTGACAATATTAGCAGTGACCATCAAAGCAACAAAGAATGATGGCATCAAGGGCGAATAGGAAACACGCACAGTGGATCGGGCGTGTTTTGGGACGGAGACAGGGCGGCGTAGTTGCTCGACGAAGACTGGTTTGGGTTCATGCTTCTGCTGAAGGGAGGTTCTTCGTTACACGAACTGGAGAGGAAGGGAGGAAGTAATGGAGGGTTTTTAAGTGCTTTTGTGATTCATAAACAGATCAAAATGGACGAGTACCATCGAAGATTCCTCTCGCCTCTCTCCGAGACTTCAAGGTCAGCGACGCACGGAGCACCACAGGCTGCTCGTGCGCCCGATTTACGTTTTATTTATCTATACATAGATCCCCATCACACGAGATCCAGAAAAACTCCGCAC
Organism: Sutorius aff. eximius; assembly: GCA_038088915.1. Lineage (NCBI taxonomy): Eukaryota > Fungi > Basidiomycota > Agaricomycetes > Boletales > Boletaceae > Sutorius > Sutorius aff. eximius. The sequence goes on from JBBPJV010000402.1 coordinate 6,472, forward strand.
GTGTTGTCCTACTAACAGAATGTTAGCGTGCAGGAAGGGTCTGATTGATGCATTCCTCATGGCAACAAGGCTAGACCGTTATGCTTACCAGATAAGCTGTGGAGCCTCTGCGAGGAATTTGTATTGATGTCCTTTGGTAACCCGAGGAATTCACAGGTCCCTGGGCTGTTGTGGCCAAGCAGACCCCAGATTGGTATCATGGACGAAGTCTTCACTGCATAGGCAGCTTCCATTGGTGGGTCTACGTTTCAGGCAGCCATGTCGTAAATCTCAGTAACACGTCTTCAAGAGTGGGGTCACATAGGCGTGGATATAGTCGGTCTTGAGCTGATACTAAGACAGGAGCGTCAGGGTGGGTTGATCAGCATATCATTTCCGGAAATAATGTGATGTGGTGACCTACCATCGAGATCCAAGGAGCTCCTTTGATCCGCCAGCGTCTACGTACACACTCCGAATCGAATCGGGTGTGGGGTGTTGTGTTGACGTGGCATCGTAGAACCAGAAAAAGGAGGCTATGTGAAGAGGTAAGCTGAGTGATGCGCATTCATTTCCGTTCCGGTCAAAAAGAACGAACGAATTCCATCCCATTCAGGTGTCCTTGAGCGACCAACCGCCATGACACCGGCCCGATGATCTCCACTGAGCCTTTGAGGCGATGCTGTCGAATAAAAGAGAATCGGACACTATCCTATTTTGGGGCCCACTCACCCAACCTACATCCGCACGAGGAGTAAAGTGCTGGTCAGATTCTTCCGGCGTGGGTACCACAAGGTACTAAAATGTGTTTGCACAAAAAAGTGCGGTTCCTTGGTGCTGTCGCCGATCAAAATGACAGATCCAAGATGCGCGGCTAATCGAAGCGAAAGTTGATTTGTATTCTATTAGGGTGCATAAGGGGGCTGCTTAGCATACTTCCAAGAATGAATGAACTGGATCACCTACTATTTATAGTTTTATGGACTGACAAACTCGAGTTCAACAAGTCACGGCTGTACTGGATGAGGTGAACACGACGTCGACTGCCGAGCAGGGTTTGAACGGAGAAATAGATTCTGAGATTGTCTACCCGATCGTGCAAACCTGGTCGTATTCATCATGCTGAAATTGCCGAGGGTTGGCGCGGGCAAAACGTTGGTAAAATTTTATCCGTTGAATTGTGCGGGGAGTATTGGCCTATCTCACAGCCGCATCACTCTATCTGGTGCCATGGAGGGCGGTCCCAGGCAAATTTGCCAACCTCTTCCCGATTCACGTGGGAAGACTGGGGTTGGAAGGTTCATAGGGGGACATTAGAGGGTCGTATCATGGAGCATCAGCCGCGGGGCGGATGGACTGGGAACACCGTTTCGATAACATCCGCGTGGTGTTTCACCTTGCTCGGCTAATCGCTTGGGTGCATAAGGAATAGGACCCAGGCGATGTGGCGTTTGGATTTGAATTGTTCGAGACCGACTATCATGATGGGTTTCAAGCGGGCCAAGTACATTGTGTGCCAGGTTGTCGGTCAGGATAAAGGCTAAAGCCAAGTACGGTGGTGGTAGGAGTGGACGTAGCACGGCGGCAATAGCGTGCGTTCGTCGGAAACCGAAATACGGCCGCTTACTTATCGCTCAACCTTGTCCCAACTTGAGGATACTCACTAGTCCGCTTCATGAAGTGCTGTCCTGCTTACCACCCGCCAACATCATTCCAATTTCCCAGTGCCACCGCTTCATACCTCCGACTCGAACGACACAACGCACAGCGTACAAGAATATGTCAGCAATTGTCATTCGACTTGGCAACACCGCCTGCCCCACATACCGTTTCGTTCTGATGCGGCACCATCCACAACCTAACACCACTCCACCCCCACAGACCCTCCTCTATACCCACCTCATCGCCCTCCTTGGACCTGGATCACATCAACGGTACTTCATCTTGGATATCTTTCTTGCTCACCCACGCTCCATCCCCCGGAAAACAATAAAGATACTCCCGAATGCTACCCAGCCCCACCGGACCGGAGGAGTAAATGATAATCTAAACAGAAAGACACCGAGGTTTGGGGCACAGGCACATAGAACTTCCGCAGCAAATTCGGCGTCTCCTCGCTGTTGTCCTGCCAATATAACATGCTCCATGATGCGGCTGGTTGACGTACCTGTGTCATAATCGCCGGCGAATAGACTTTAATCTCCATATACGGGCGTGGCTGCCTGGCGAGCCGGGAGGTCAAACTCACTCTCGCTAGAGATGACGTGTGTGACAGGTTCGGTGTTGGAGCTGGCTGGCTCGTCTGGCTCGATCGATAAATGTCACACGCGAGCCGGACAACAAACCGTGTACCCCTGAGTCGTAATCTCCGCAGCAACATCTCGGTTTTGCAGCTGTGCATGATGCCAGAGCGTTTACTACGACTGGAAAAAAAAGGTTTTTTTTTTTTTTTTTTCGAAACCTGTTGTTGACCTTTCAATCATATGTTTTAATTGGTTCCAATTCCAAGCGTTCTGCACGACCAATCGGTCTGTGCTCCCCGGGTGGCCCTTTGGGGGTATTCAGGAATCGGTCACCCATGCCCCGGGGCGCGTTGCCTTGACTCATGCTCAACGAGGGACTGACAGACTTCCTTGACTACATATCATCGTTTACGATAACCCAATCATAATCGCTGGGAGGCACCTAGGCACCAGTCCCTGGCTCTCGGCGACCTTTCAAGGTGAAGCTTCATCTCGTGGGGAGACACCAGCGTGCCTGCGACAACACCGGAACATGTGGAACATCGTACCTTGATCTTTCTCCCTTGTTTGGATCATTCTGCAGTTGCTGAGCCCGGACCTATCACCACAGGGCTTTTTAACCTCTTTGACGCTTTGATGACACAATAAATACATATCTCAACGCCCTGGCGTTAAACGGAGTTAGTGCTCGTTTGCGAGGTGCGGTACATTGGATGCGAACTCGAACCCTGATGGGCCCGCCGCCCGCGAGGAGCCGGGTAATCGATACGTATATCCGTTTTTTAGAGACAAGGACCAACGTTGCCTTCCTCTTTCCGCACATCTCGAACAGGCGGTAATAATGATATTGCCAACTTGTTTGGTCCCCCGCTGTCACTCACTCCGCAGTCATCAATGTCAAATACGACTCAAGGTTGATGTGTGGACGGGGGGTAATACGACACGGAAACGCCTCCGGATGGCTAGACATATCATGTCAGCGTCGGTTCGAGCGCCCGAGCGTCGAATGCTTACAGAACTATACCATTCAACCATTTCACCTCGATCGGGAGGTCGTTTCCTTGTGTATCCCTTGGGGGATAAAAGTCGAGCGTCGAGAGCATCGTAGCGATGGCACTCCAGAGCGACGCATCCGCCGCGTACCGTCCTGATAGAAAAAGAAAGAGGAGCGATGGATAACCACCATGATCCGATATCGTACCACGTTCGACGCACGTACCAGGACACATGCGCCGTCCGAAACCAAATACAAACTCCATCGGATTATTGTCGTTCAACGTACCATCCTCGTTGAGGTACCTCTCGGGAATAAATTTCTCCGCGTTCGGGAACCGCGTCTCGTCACGCGACATGGCCCTGTTATCAGCGTTCTTATTCCGCCTGATCGGCAATGGGAGCATACGAGACCCGACCTACCACGTGTTTGCAACCACTGCTGCACCTGTTTCGTAAAAAGCATGAGTCTCATCGTCGATGACACGATCGTCTTGGGAATGAAAACGTGCCTTTTGGTATATAATATCCGTCGTACACGTCGCTCTCCGACGTGGCGTGCCAAACTGGGTGAGCAACCGTCAAGACTCTAAACGCATGCACGTCTGGGAAGCCGTCTCACCGAGAGGTACAGCGATCCATCGCATAGCCTCACGAATGACGGCGTCGACGTACGGCAAGGACGGTCTGTCGCTAAAGTCAGGAAGGCGATCGGTGCCGACAACCGCGTCTATCTCTGCCTGCGCACGTTTCCAGACGTGGGGGTGCAAGACCATGGCAAGAGTAAAGGTTGTCAAGGAACTGGTCGTCTGCGAACAGGCTGAGGCGTGAGGTGTACTAATATAACGCTACCATGATACGTACCGTCTCCGCGGAGCCTGTACGAAATCAGGATAAGGGTCTTGAAAGCCGGGTAGCGCTAGAGACGCACCAAAAAGTGCGGAAACGGCAGCTTTTTTCAAACAGAGCACATAGTTTTCGCGATACGATGCGTCGCATGTTCGCGTGCGAGTTAGGTGATCAGAAACCATGCAGGGGATCGACCGACCATCAGAAGCCAACTGAGTGTCGAAAAAAAGAGCGTCAAAAGACTCTCATATGCAGTTGCACGGGACTGACCATGCGTTCTTCAACATATCGGTAAGGCATCTCTGTCAACTTCTCGGAGAGGTCACGAGTACGTTTCGCCTCGTGTTTCAACCAAGATCCCGGGAACCAGTCAGGGACGTACAATACTTTTCTGACGAGTAAGTGCAAGAAGGTATCGATAGTTTCGTCGAAGATTACTTACAGAATGGGAATAACCTGAGAAGGATGGCATGCTCTGGCGTGGCTGCCGGTGTCGCGGCAGCTGCAAAATCCTCAAAACAGCGCACTATGGGGTCATCCTGTGTGCTTGGTTCATAACCGTAGACAGCAGACAGCGTGACCGTGGTACCAAAGCTAAAAAAGGGTGCAATACATCGAAACGTGTTTGACAACGGGAAAGGATGTTCCTTACATGTTGTAGTGATGGATAAAGTGGTCGGGATTCTCAATCATACTCATGACCAGCTGTCGAGCGTTGCGAATCTGTGTTGACCGGAGGCTGAGAGCAGCATCGGCGCGAAACGTCTGATGAAATATGCGCCGGCATAATCGCCAATGTTCACCGTACGGGTTGAATGCAAAAATACAATCTATACCATACCTAACCAGGGAGACACCAGTATCATTGAACCGAGCGTGGAATCGCACAAATGTAAAACTCACGGCTTGAGCGTGGCGACATATGGACGATCTGAATAGATGTTGGAACGCTTCTCCAGTAACCCCACGGAAACCTCCAGAGATCCGAGGACTATGACGTCCAAGTCTAGAATCCGGAGGTAAAGAAGGTCGCCTGTAGTACAATGAATGTACTGAACACCATCGTACATTGGAGAAGGACCTCACCATAGGTGGCATGCCAGTCCGTATACGTTTTCCAAGGTTCCTCGCGGTCGAGCGAGAGCGCATTCCCTACGATCGGAAGCTGTATGGGACCTGGGGGCAAAGGGAAACCTTTCCTCTCTCGCCTGCGTTGAGCGAAGCGCCGAGCAACATCCATGGCGAAGATCACGAATGGCACAATGACCACAAGCTGAGATGTCAAGTACATTGAGTGTCAGATAGGTTGTAGCGGGGACCCTCGTTACTGAGGACCCGACCTCCTTATATAGACAGGACTTCCTCAGGCGAACAATCGAGCAGCCCCCTCAGCGGCGATATTCGTAGAGTTTAAAAGGGAACCCATAAGGCACATTTGTGGTTTTCAGCCCAGCGGGTGACGGTCCCTAACGTGAAATCGAAGAGCGGTAACTTCGGACGGGGAGATGTACCTATTCCGACACGCTCTTTACCTACCAACTCACAGGTACGAATTCGTGGCGCCTGGAAAAGTAGACATCAACGCCATCAGGTTCATCCGGCGACTGGCAAGCCAATCGCTATTTCCTCGGATACTTCCTAAACCGGTGAGACGAGAACCATACAAAAAGAAACGCAATCACAGTTTATACGAGGAAGAATGCCTGCTCAATTTCATGTACTAAGCCTCCGCGTTCGGCTCGATACCGTACACTTTCAAGCCTCTCTGAAACAAACGACGGTCGATCAGGCAATCTTGCAACGGGATGCAAGTGATACCGTACCTTGCCAGCCCAACCAGTTCCCCTCACGTGATTACATCCCCATACCTTCACCACACCAAGTTTCGACGCGTTCGAGACAACGTCCTTCATGACGAAATCGTCTAGTTCACGACACCAGCTCATGTCCAGCCATCGCACATCTATGAGGTCCTTGAGCTGTCCGAGGGCCTCCGAGGCGATGGAACTTAGGCCATTCAAGTTGAGGGATGTAAGCGACGACGCCGAGTGGGCAAGCAAAGCTGTGAACGTCGCACTCGATAGGTCACGATTCCGTGCGAGAGACACAATGCGGAGTGGGGGGTTGGGAGTAAACGTTCCACAGCCATCCTTTTCATCTACTTCCATCCCAGATTCGCAATCCTCGGAGTCAGGTATGGTAAAGGGCTTGTTCCAATTCTCGAAAAAGTGGGCAACGCCGGCGTCTGACAAGCTTGAAAGACCTTCTAATCTCAATTCGGAAATGACGCGTGCATGTTGACGGATTCCGTTTTCCAGTGCCACGTCAGTGAATCCTTCATGCCAAGATGGATTAAAGTTCTCCAACGTAGGTCCATGCCTTTCTAGGATCCGAAGCCAACCGTCTTCTAGAATACCGACACCAGGGTGTGAGAGGTCCAGCAGTTTCAGGGGCGGTAGAGCACAAAGTGATTCCACAAAGGTGTCATCCAGGTATCCAACCTCTTTAAGCTGCAATTCTTCGAGTTGGGTGCAATTCTGCGCGAGAGACATTATACATTCGAGGTCGAAACGAGGGCTCTGAGTGATGCGGAACGACTTTAATTCTGGTTTGGCCTCGAAAAACTCGATCCATGCCTCCGCGCGTACCAAGAATGGGCCAAGGAGGCTTAGGTGTGTGAGATGGGGAAGTGATTTAGAAAACGCGGTAAGAACGGGACAAGTTATACGACCACAATAATCAAGGTGCAGGTGCGTCAAATTAGGATTGAGACTCGCGAGCGTCATCAAAGCTGGAGGAGTCAAGTCTGCCAATGAAACTGAGAACGAAAGCTGGTTTGGAAGCGGTGGAAGCTTACTTGTGACATCGCAGAGCCGAAGTTTCTTGTTTTGTATATCATAGAATAATTGTGCATTTTCAGGGGTTCTGCACTTCATGCGTGAGCGCCAATAATTGGACAACGTTCAGCGCTCACAAACTTCGGTTCCGAGCCAGTGTTTTCGCAATTTCTTCCATGTTGATGGACCCAATGTCGCCAAGCGCTTCGACATCGTCAATGTATCTTCCAATCAGCTCGATACACAGCGAAGCCAACGTGGGCAGTCGCCGTTCCTCGAAGTTGATTACCTCGCGTTTTTCCGCTACCGGCTTCCTCTTCTTAGGAGCAGCAGGTTTCTTGAACGGATCTGTTCCAGATGCTTTCACGCATTGGTGACAAAGATAACCAGGAGGCGGATTTGCCGCCAAAGTATACTTAGTCTAGGCACATAAAAACAAAGCAAAACGAGTGAGGCGACGTCCGCTCACGATATGAACCCGACCGTTCTTACCACTGTAAACTGCTTTTCACACCGGGCGCAGATCTCGAAGCTCCCGACGGACGGTTTCGGATTGTTGTTGCCACCCATGGACCATAAACTTCTCGAGACGGCCGTATACTCGTCTTCGGACGAGCCTTCGTACTCGCCATCCTCTTTAGCCTTCTTTTTCGCCTTGGCCTTGGCTGCCGCAGTCCGCTTTCCTCTGCGCTTCTTCACAAGCGATTCTTCCTCCACCTCGTCGAGTTGATCAGACGCATAACCCGTATCCTAACATTGTAATGCTGAGACGGACAAGAAACGAGAGACGGAAAGGAATTGACATACGGCGGCTGCTTGACGTCGTCCACGACGGTTCGTCGAGGTTGCTGTGGGGGCGGTCTCACCCTCGCCCCCATTTGTATTGTCAACATTATCATCTTGTTCCCCGCTTTGAGAAGCACCTTGGGTTTGCGTTTGATCTCTTGTCGCTACACGACGCGCAACTGTGGCAGGATTGATGCCGGATTCCTAGGTATCGTATGGGTTGCTGAGGTTTCGGAACAAGCGCCAGGGCAGCAAACGCACTCTAAGAAACTCTGTCAGGGCGGATGTTGGTCCCCGAACATTGTTGCTCCTTCGACTCATTTCTTCCCTTGGCGAGCTCTTGGTCCAAGGTTCAGCTATATACAAGCAGTGAGGACGATATCCGCGCGCTCGTAAATTAGTGTGACATTGAAACGCGCCATGTCACAGGGACAATAACGCCCGCGCAACGGAACAAAGGCCGCTCGCGAAATGCTTATTTCTACAGTGGCCTGGTCTTCGCGACAAGGAGCTTTATTGAAACAGACTTTGGGCTGGATAACACTTTGGCATTCACTTTTGAGTGAATCCTCAGACCTCAGATTGCAGATCCATACAAACAGCGAGACCCGAGCCCACGATAAATACAGGAAGCATCAAGCATCCCTAGCGATGCTAGTCAAATATATACACATGTGATGGAGCATAATTATTTGTTCCATGATTCGGACGGATCCGGCTGAGATTGAATTTCTCAACTTAGTGGTCGCGCGATCGCCGTCACTGGCTCTCTTGCGATCCACAACCACACTCAAGCATTGGGCTCGAGGGTGACCGGTGTATGAATAATTGCTGTACAGTGTTGTGCCTCAGTTGTTCGTACGTCTGAGTCACTCCGCGTAGCATCGCAGATATCTATACACATTTCGTCAGATGACAGTAGGCCATGATCGCAACGTCGAACGACTCACCCCCTTCAGCGAAGCCACATCGCGCACCATCAAAACTCCATCCTGAGAGGACCGGTGGACAGGAGCTGCGCCGAGGAATATGACCAGAGCCTGATTCGTTAAAGTGCCACCCAGGGTCAGGAACGCGGAGAAGAGTGGGTGAAGGGGGTGAGTCTAAATTGACCTCCTTGAGCATCTCCTCGCTGCATGTCTTTCCAGCCGGCTCTCGTCAGACCACATATCCATGATGCCGAACCAAACCGACGCACCACGACTCGCGCTCTTACCTCTTTGAGCGACTGACATGTGCCTCCGATCTCACACGAAGTCCCTTTCAGAAATTCGAGAAAGTCCTGACGTAGCGTCGTGGCCTTGTACACGCGAGATTGTAAATAGAACGCTGACATTCTGAACCTGTGAGAAGTGAATGTTTTTAATGCAGCCACGGGTGGAATGGATCTAGCATTTACTTTGCGAGAAGGCGTTCGACATGTTCAACGAACCCGGGCTCTGTCAGGAGGCCATCTTCAACAGCCTTCCTGAAGAGTGTCTCTGTTTCATCCAAGAGCGATACCAATTCCACAATTCTTTTGCTCGGAAGCTGAGATCGGCATAACTCGATGAGGGGTATGGATAGGGATATGACAGTCGCGACGATCCCGAAGATGCTAGTAAAAAGGGACAATGTGCCGATACTCATTGTCTTGAAGGTATACGGTGTTCTCAAGGCACTCAACGCAGCGGGCCTGGATTTTATAAGGGCACACTACATCCTGTGCAGAACATGCCGTGTACACGGGGCTTGAGAACTTGCTGCACAATACACGATGCCAAACTGCACGCCCGCGTTGCGCTTTCAGTTGTGGGTCCATCGATTTCACCCGAATCCAACGTCCCAAGAGGCGCTGAAAATCGAAGTTGGCTCTCCAAATGGCCTGATTGCGCATGTGAATGGCGATAATAAACGTAAACGCATGGCAAACACGACGTCGTGGCTGCGCTCTTCCTTGTACGGACTCAAAGTCTCAAACGTTTGAACCTCTCGAGCCTTTAGACATGTCCATGTCAGATTGCTTCGAGCCTCACGAGCTGACATAATTCATGACCCTAGCTAACCTCTTTTGCGCAATACCTCCTCGCCCATTCTCACGATCGGATTCGTTGAGAATGTCGCCAACGACGCCCTACGTCCAACCAGGGGAGCCCCTCAACGACTTTCTACGCTCCTTTTGGCAAAGACAAGTCGATGCTGCAGAACAAGAAACACCAGACTATAGACATCCACCCCTCCCTCTCGCAAGGATCAAAAAAGTCATGAAGAGCGATCCAGACGTCAAGGTATGTATCCATCCCTATCGACCTTGCGTGCATCGTTCCGACGTGGGGTTTTTTTTTTTAGATGATCGCAGCGGATGCACCCATCCTCTTTTGCAAAGCTTGCGAAAGTGTGTACGCCCTTCTCCCCGTTTTCGAAAGAGGACCCATATCGAACTCGAGCACCGCCACGTGCATTGAGCGTCGTGTGTGTACCGCATCAGTCCCCTCAGTCCTCCCCCCCTCGTCATCCTGTCCTTCTGATGACCCATACACACAGTTTTCATATCCGAAATCACAGCACGCGCGTTCATCATTGCAGACTCGAATAAACGCCGTACATTGTCTCGCGCAGACATTGCAAAAGCGCTCGCCAAGTCGGATCAGTTTGACTTTTTGATCGACATCGTACCGAGGGAGGAGGGATTGACCGGTCTCGCTCACGGTACTGCGGTGGGCGTGGGTGCTATCGCGGGAGGGAACAACTTGGTCGCTGGGGTGAGCTGTCTCCGCAGCCAGCCGTCCTGATGCATACGACGTATAGAAACCAGCCTAGTCAACCCGCCATACATTCGGAACAGGACCGTCCTGCTGGCGGAGGGCAAGGTAGCGTGTCGTCGTCGTCGAGCGCGGTATTAGATCAGGCAAGTATGTCTTGCTTGACATGCTCGTGTTTCGTTCAACTGTTGATGTGCTTTCTGTAGGGCTCGGCCGACGTCCAATTTTATTGATGGATACATAGCTAATTTAAACCTCCACTCCGGCCTTTGTAATACCTTTCTCTTGCTGGCGGGTGCCCGCAGTGCTCGTTGACGGTTTTGGCGAGTGTTTCGCTGACAGTGCGATCTTTGGATCTGTCCCTCCCTTGTTGTACAGAGACGGTGTGAATGCCCACCTCCCTGGCTGTAGCACGCGAGTAGTAGCCCGTATTGATCAGATACATGGATCATGTACGACGATAACGATCGCCTTGGTAATCCCTTTACTATCCTTCTCTGCGAAATGTATCACTGGATATCATACTGTGTGCAGAACCGGGAGAAACGGCATCTAGATATGAAAACCTCTCCGTGTAAATGCCTTGTTTCGAGTCTACTCGCGGTCGTCCCAATCGGGCATGCTGGCTAGGTAGTCCAGATTATCTAGCAATCGAGACGACGTCGCAGAAACCTTGTACTGGTCTTGATTCTCATGCCTGACATATCCCCATGGCTCGGGTAAAACCAACGGCGCGTCCTCGCGAAAGTCGTCCGTGAAAAAATCCTCAAAGGTAGCTGCAGAAGCGACCCGCGGCGTGAGCGGCTCCCCACCATCGAGGTTCCAAAGCTATACACGGAAGAATGAAACGAATCAGAACGGCAGGGACGCCCAGACGCGTTGAACGACAGGGATGTGTGTGTTTACCTTGCTGATGAATGCGGGGAGGGAAGAATGGCTGTAGAACCCGCCGTCCTTGCCAAGGTGTGCAAGCGCGCCTTTTTGGACCCAAGGCGAGATGACGATGGCGGGCACGCTATCCAACGTTTATAAGAGGTACGGTCGAGGACGGCATGTAAAGAGAGGCGATTCGGACGTACCGGACGCCGAGTCTGTTGAAGGAAAAGGTATAGTCACTCCCATCTTGTGCTCGTTCCGTGTATGTCAGATCATCGCCCTGGGGGACACCCACGGGTGGAGACACGTGGTCTGCGTATCCCTGTACCGAGTCCGAGTGTGTGAAATCTGTACACCAGGAGCAAAACAAGGACGTTCTGACGTACGCCGTGTTCATCAAAGGTTATTAGGAAGAGTATACTATCCCACTGAGGCGAACTGCGGAGCGCTTCGTAAACGCTTTTCGTCCACGCCTCACCCATGTTCACGGGACTAGGGGGGTGCATCGAATCATAAAGGCAACACTGGATGCAAAGCAAGCGTTCAGCATTGGGCACAAACGACAGTACTACGGCAGGATTGTCGTTCCCACCTCGGGATTGATCCATGTGAACCGAGGCAAGGTCCCCGCTTTAGCGTCCGCAAAAAAGTTGGCGATGGGCTGGACGTTGGTCTTCGACCTTCCGCTGGTAAGCGTCCACTGGTAAAACTCAGCGTCGGGGTGGAAACTGGAGTTGTAGTAATTGATCCAAGTGATATTGGCCTCGTCGAGTTGTTGAAAGATGGAGCGCTGAGGGAGACCAAAGTTTTCGAACGTGTAGTCGTTTCGTCCGTGTCCATGGGATGTACCAGAGGTGATGTAAGCGCTGCGTGATTCCATCAGTCGTCATGTTAGCAGGTGCATGGTGGATTTGAATGAGGCGTATACCGATTGGGGTTTGTGGGCCCGGGAACATCGCAGAACCAGTGGTCAAACAAGAGATAATTCTCGGCCATCGTACGATAGACGGGTATCTGGTCCTCGGGAAGGTATTCAATGACATCAGCAGCACGTGTCAGGTTATACGTGCGATGGGTAACTTCGTGTTCTATGACGAAACCGAGCATGCGTTCTTCCCTTTGGACGACTTCGGGGGGACCTGACTCATTGGGGTGATAAGTGGAGAAGAGCTGGTAGTTGACTCCAGTGATGGAGTGATTCGGATCGTCAGGAGAGACATTGCTGCCTTTAGGTTCGGCGCAGAGCCACGTGGACTCAGTTGAAGTGAGGTTTGCCTGTAGCGCCCATTAACCCGCCATACGTGACTAGTAAATGAAACGCACCGGGTTGCAGTATTTGCCCCGCAGGTTCCGGATGTTATCGATATCATCCCGGTAGGAGAGGTCGCCAAAGAACGAATCAAACGAACTGACGAGAGATGGTGGCTGGTTAGTGTGCGTTGCTAGGACCGTATTCTAGTGAAAAGCCTCGTTCACCGATTCTCTTGGACGAGCACCACCACGTTCTTGACATGTTCTCGCCAGTTCGCAGAGGGCCCGGAAGCCGAGGCTATACCCGCTGTCAAAGCGAGGGCACCAACGAACCGCATCATCTTTGGAGAACCTGGGACGAGCGTGGGGGAGAATCCTTGCTATCGCGTTTTATAGGTCCCTGCCGCTGTGCTGACGCAGCGACGACCCAGCCTTCGGGGCCCCACAGTATACATTATCGCGTCCACGTTCCTGTCCCTGTCCAATGACAGGCCAGGGTCCTTTTTGAGTAAACCCCTATGACTTGTTATAGACGACATGTACCTGACTTGATACGCGAGTCGTGTTTCTTGAAAGAGACCCTCCCACTCTCTTGCATATTCCGGGTGTCAGCGACCCAACATTCCATGGCAATCACTGTGCATCGAGGCACTCTGAGGCCTCACCAAATGCATCGCATTCAAACCGCCGTCCGATTCAGGCACGCTCCCCAAGTTAAACCTTGCATAAAATCTCCTGAGATCCGAGTGCTGCCAGCCGAGTCACTCCCGTGACTTCCCTACATACATCGGTCGTTCAAGCGTTCACACACGATGACCTCAGTAATCCCGTTACCACGCTTGTTCAACAGTGTTTCGATCAGGTTCGTGTACTCCGTAGAAAAGGGAAGGAAATACTGGGTCAACGTTGACACGCACACTGACGTTCAAACCCTAGCAGCCTTGGCCGTAACTACGGGACATCAAGTCTCTATGAGGACCTCATCATTTTTGCAAGAGTGTGGGTACATGACATGCTACCGATACCGTTTGCGTCATTTCCATGCTCATACTTTCCTTCATGTTCTACTCAAGCTCGTCCTTTTAATCAGGCACGCTAGACCAGGTTAGTTAATAACTTGGGCGACGTCGCGGGAACATTGTGCTGACCTTAGCTCGAATATCCATACGGTTCGGGTAGGTTCAGCGGCGCGTCCTCGCGGAAGTAGTCCGTGATGTAGTCCTCAAAAGTGGCCGCGGATGCGACTCGTGGCGTAAGAGGCACCCCGTTATCGAGATTCCACAACTGAACAGGAATGTCAGGACGCCGGGAGGCTCGTCGGGGGTATGTGGTAAAGACAGATGGGTGTACTTGCCTTGCTGATGAATGCCGGGATGGAAGAGTGGCTGAAGATTGAATGACCTTTACCATAGTGCGCCAGCACGCCCTTTTCGACCCAAGGTGAGATCAACATAGAAGCCACGCTGTCCGGATGGTTTTTATAAAGGGTGGTCAGAGAAGAGAGCACGAAGGAACCTACCGGAGCCCGAGTCTGTCGAAGGTCAACGTATAGTTCCTCCCGTCTGGCGCTCGCTCTGTGTAGGTTAGATTGTCGCCCGGAGGGACGCCCACGGGCGGAGGCACGTGGTCCGCAAATCCCTTTATCAAGTGGGCAATGCACATAAGCCTCTGTATCGAGGACAACAAGAAATGCGACGTACGCCACCCTCGTCAAAGGTGATGAAAAAGAGGATACCGTCCCATTGAGGGGAGTTGCGAAGGGCTTCGTAAATGCCTTTCGTCCATGCCTCACCCATGTTGATGGGACTGGGAGGATGCATCGAGTCATAAGAGCAGCACTGGACACAAAAGGAGATAGCCAGTTCAGTAATTCGGACCAACATGACAAGCGTGTGGATATCATCCCACCTCGGGATTAATGTAAACAAACTGGGGCAGCGTTCCAGCCTTGGCGTCCTCGTAAAATTTCGCGACGGGCTGAACACGAGTTGTCGAACTCCCGCTGGTAAGCGTCCATTTGTAAAAGTCGGCATCCGGGTTGAAGCTAGAGTTGTAATAGTTGATCCAGGTGATATTGTTCTCTTCGAGCTGTTGGAAGATGGAACGCTGAGGAAGACCAAAGACATTAAAGGCATTGTCGTTTGATCCGTGCCCGTGTGATGTACCAGAGGTGAGGTACGCGCTGCATCACTCCATCAGCCACGATGTCGAATAGGGTGTAGACTGGGAACGTACCGATTGGGATTTGTAGGACCGGGTACGTCACAAAACCATTCGTCGAACAGGATATATTCCTCAGCCATCGTACGATAGACGGGTATAAGTTCCTCGGGAAGGTATTCAATGACTTCGGCGGCACGAGTGACGTTGTACATTGTAAAGGTAGCCTCTTCTTCTACGACGAAACCGAGCATGCCTTCTTTCTTTTGAACGACCTTGGGAGAGCCTGACTCATCGGGGTGATAAGTAGAGAAGATCTCATAGTTGATGCCGGTGACGGTGTGGTTCGGGTCATCTGGAGAGACGTTGCCACCAGTAGGCGCGGCACAAACCCACGTAGATTCGGTTGAAGAGATATTTGCCTATGGCCTTCGTTGGCTCGCTGCACTCATGGCCAGGAAGTGAGACGTACCGGGTTGCAGTATTTACCCTTTAGGTTACGGATGTTGTCGATATCGCTCCGGTAAGAGAGGTCACCAAAGAACGAGTCAAACGAACTGTAGAGGCGTTAGTGTGCGAGGACAAGATCTCAGAGACAGGATTTGCTCACCGATTCTCTTGAACAAGCACAACCACAGTCTTGACATGTTCTCGCCAGTCCGTGGAGGCAGCTGAGACGACGTTGACCGCCAAAGCGAGGGCAGCAACAGAGCGGATCATCCTCGGATAGTCTGAGATAGACGTAAGGGGGTCGCCATTGCTTCCTCGCTATCGTGTTCGCGTTTTATGCGTATCGTGTCCCACCCGTTACACGGGCGTGGGGGTCTAGTTTGGTCACCAGGTCTCTCCATGAGGCAAGCCTTTACCGTCAGACGGTCTGGTCACCAGACTGACGGCTGCCCGACTTTTGTAAGTCACCATACAGTTTTGTATCCATTTCCTCGGTGTCCGATGACTACCCAAGGTTGCCTTCGTAGTTTATTTTGAGTGGGCAACAGCCCGTACCATCTGACTCCCCAGGCCTTCCATGCCAGTCGTGTTTTTGTAACGGGGTGCATGCCAAAAAGACATCTTCTCTCACGAGCGTGTATCACTCGCCTTGGCACTAGTTGGATGAAAAACCATCATCGAGGCACTCACCTCCCTTTCGTCACATTCAAAAATGGAGTCCAGGATGCAGTGCAAGCACGTGTGTAGTGCCGGCTCTCCGCAACGTAAACGTTGGCTAGTACATTCAATTTCCGCGGCGTCGTGGCGATACACGTACCTTTCTTTTGGCGGCTTGATTGCAACACGAGTTATTCACGATTGAGAGCAATACCTTGTCGTACGTGCCACCCAATTACGCTACCATGATAGTCTCCATCACAAGCAGGCCAAGGGTACGGTGGGATCCAAAGGCCAGCCCTATATCCGTGACAGAGATCTTGCATTTTTCGCCCTGCCGACCGCCGTCTCATCCGACGGCCCATCCGTAAAACGGATTCGGACTCACCTCGATTCCCACTGTATCCCACATGCACTGGAAAGCCATAGTTAAATGCACCACGGTATAAGACTGACTGAGTAGTGGCCTACTAGTAGACATTGCGGTTGAATGTGTAAGCCTAGACAGTTGAACTTTCCAGAATGTTTCACCTTTCCTTCACTACAAAACGGTGTTGAACAGACCAACGAGGATTCAGGCACGCTTGTTCAAATTAAATCAGGGCACAGTGTTAGGCCGGATCGGACGTGTCTCACGCCGACGGTTCCAATAATCTCGCCACCAATTCCAGCCCCATTTCGGACGGAAGCACGATAAGTTTATACATGATCAACACGAGACAGGCCACGAGTCGTGGAATGGAGTCCATCAAGATTTAGACGACGCACGGCATGGGGTACACAAACAACGATGCCAAACGAAGTGTGTCCCTCACAAATCGTACCTACACGTTAAATCCTGGTTCCAATCCTCAGATCCGACTCCTTCAATGACGACAAACATTCGATACGGATCGTACTTGTCCTTGATACTCTTCAATTTCGAGTAATGTGTACCGAAAAACGTTTGCTGCCAATCGACCTCGAAAGCAGACGCCTATGATTCGGGTATTCGTAAAGAACAGACGTCAGTGGGCCATGTACCGAGCTACACATGTCAAAGCGACACACCTCGTTCAGATATGCACAGTCGTTGGGCGACGCATCATACATTGCTCGGATCCATCCCTTGAGCTGCTGAAGCAGACCCTGTATCTGCGTCGACGACGAGGTCTCATTCCAAGAGACCCCACAGAGCACCTCAACGACCGCATTCCGCCATGCTGGATTCAATCCAGCGGAATCACCACTAAACTGGCTCACTTTGCCTCCGGCTATCATGCTGCGTGGACCCTCATTAGCTAATCCAAGGGCAAGTAAAACGCAAACAAAACGCACTTGAATCCGGCAACGGCACCAACGCCAGGCCCACAATCAATGAGTACTTGGGCGGTTTGGCTGTAATTATTCGCAACAGTGTCCCGTGAGAGCATGCGAGACGTGGTCGCTACATATTCACCATTCGACAGTGAACTGTTGGTAATGTGCTGATACAACAGATCATATGTCGAAGAATAATAAGTTGTCCTGCTCCTGGACACGAGCCCGTAGGGCGCTAGAGACTGCGTAAAGTTCAGCCACGGCTGCGTTGTCGTTGTCACAGTTTCATTCGTCATGTTCGGCGCAGCATAGAAGAATGAGACTTGCTGGCTGGATATGGTGCCGTATCCGCCCCAGCCATCATCCGTAAATTGGGTTTGGTACTGCAAGAGTCCTCCAACGAGTTCCGACAACACGGAAGAGTTGGTGATGCTTCCCTCCCATCCGAAGACCTGGAGAGGTACCTCAGGATATGTGCGGTAGGTGACCGAGGTCACGATCCCGTACGTGCTCGCACCGCCGCCACGCAAGGCCCAGAACAGATCTGCATTTT
>JBBPJV010000403.1:0-24130 GCA_038088915.1 Sutorius aff. eximius
GGGGGGGGGGGGGGGACTTTCATCGTCATTCGTATCATCTTTAGATGGAGGCGGTGGGGGAGGCGGCGGCGGTGGCGGCGGAAAGTCGGTCGAATCCGTTTCCTCAGGAAGTGTCGGGAGTGGTGGGGTGGCACTGCCGTCTGTCATTGATGGTGCACGCCCATGTGCATGGAGTCGTTTCGCAAGTTGCTCCGAGAACGATGGTGGTTGAGGACCACGCGAACCTTCCATGGAACCGTTGCTCGAGCTGACAATCGTAGGATGGGTATCGTCAGTGGAGGCAGTGAACCCACTACGAGTCGATCGCCCAAATTCATTCTCAACGTCGTGTTCATCGTCCCGTAAGGACGAATCACGATCACTCTGGTCAAGCGAATCATCGGGATGTGGGGCAAGGAGGTTCCCAGAACGGTTAATCCGAGATAAAGACGGGGTATCCTCGCCAGCCATAGGCCGGTTCGTCCGCCTCGGAGAGCCTCGGATACTACGAGGGCTGGCCATGTGTCCACCCTCTGGAGAGAGCTGTCCGATCGATCAGATGGTGCAACCACTCCACACGCGTGTACTTACTATCTTGACGCCAGCAGCGAGCTGATGTTGAATCTGCTCACGTACATCTGCTTCATCCGCGTCCATAAACTGGGAGTCACGACCTTGTGCTGCCGATATTCGGGCAGACTTTGCCGTCCCGTTGGTTCGACCACGGGTAGAATGGTCTCTCTTGATGCCAGTTTTCCTGGGAGTCGCATCCCGCGACTCTGGATCCGAGCCTTCAGAGTCATCCCCACCTTCCCCATCGGCTCTCTTCTTTCTCCGGCCCTTACCCTCAAGGATATTAATTGTTTTTGTCCGTTCTAGATGTCTGTTTAGCACGTCAATGAGTGTCTTCCGGTCCATGGACCCAGTATTCGATTCAATGATCTTATCCACTCCCTTTCCAACCTCCCTTAACATCCTAAAGAGTTCCATGATCTGTGCCTCAAGCTGCGCAATTTGTTCCTCATAACCAGACTTTTGCACTTCGAGTTGAACTTGGAGCCGAGAAGTCGTTTCGCGAGCAGTGGCTAGTTTCTGCTCGAGATGAGCCACCTTCTCTTTGAGTTGGCCGACGAGTCCATCATGACCTTGTGAAATCTCTTCTTCAAGTGTTTCTTTCTCGAGTTTTAGACGGAGAGCATGAGCGCGGAGTTCGGCAGCCTCTGTCTCTGCCACGTGGAGCCGATCAGATTCGTTCAACTGAGCGATTATGCGTTGCACGGAATGCCCGATTCTTCGCTCTGCCGTGGCCAGCTTTCCGTCCATAACGATGTCCGAGACGATCGAATCGAGGAGCTGGTAATGATAGGCAAGCTGCGGACCTTCCTCCCTAATCAACAATAAATGTCGCATCATAGAGAGGAAGTAGTCTTTTGCACGCGAACCCTCCATTCGTGAACATAGCGCATTCCAAATGTCCTCCGTATTGGAAAAATTGGCTAGAATGGCATTATCCTGACGTTCTCTCAGGCGTTGCTCATCCTCTTCGAGCATGGTTGCAAGTTCGTCCAGTTGCTTGTCCATAGCAGGAATGTTGAGCTCGCGACAAAGAGCAATGATACGTGGAAGTCCCGCAGAATCCATGAGAGTGCGGTGGTGTATGCGAACATCGATGTCGTCCATAACATCCATGATGTGAACTATCAGACCGATATTGAGGAGCTTGAAGTCGGGCCATGAGCAACCGGAGGGGTGGGGAAATGGGAAGGTAACCTTACCGCATAATCGACCAACACCCCGGTACTCCCACCAGCGCGCTTGTACTCGTCGCTGGCACCAACAAGGCTACCCATCTTACCCCTGCCTCGGAGTGCGCTCTCGAGTGACTGGAACCAGTAATCATAACAACCAGCGGAATCGCTGTTAGCCTGGCTGAGGGTTACAAGACCGTGGAAAACAAGATCCAGAGAATCTCTGCTGCAGTGAACGATCGACAACAGCACCTCTATGACTGTCCGACGGGTGGGTAGGTGAGGGGAGTTGAGAGCGGACGTTATCTGAGTCACGATGTTGGGGATCTTCATAGCTTCCCGGACACGAGACTGAGGTGCGCGTGTAAGATGAGTAGTATACGAGAGACAGAAGCATACTTACAGCGCTATTAAAGATGACTTTCAAACATTTGACGATTTCATGCTCCAATGGTATATCAGCTTGACTCCTAGACAAAAAAGGGTGGATTATTCAAAATTAGGGAAAGAGTGGTGATCACCTCTTGGGCTTGCGACTAATCTGGGCGAGGGATTGTGCCAACACTGCTGTGCCACTGTGATCGATGAAATTATCGAGCCAACTGAGAAGCGGATGAGTAGTGTCCAAGGATGAGGTAGCACTGAACTTACCTAGTTTCATGTCCCCGTAACGAGACCCAAACACTGGAAACGTGCTTGGCGACGATGGTTCCATCCAAAAACTTGCGTATATACCACTCGGGCGAGCCTTCGCCAGATGGAGTGTCCTGTCCTATATCGCCTTGCTTTCGAGCCTGTTCGTCCCTATTTCGCTCTTCTTGCCATCGCATCTGCTCTGCGGCATGAACTATGTTCCACTTCTGATTAATGTTGAGGTTGTCCACGTTGGGTAGATCGCGCTGCAGAGCGACTCGGGTAAAAAGCGCTTCGATGTCTTCATCTTTTTCCGGACGGGGAAAAAGAAATTCCTCCGTGTGTGGCTTGTGGAATATATGGGAAAGATGAGTAGAGTGGCTATCGGAGTGTATCGTAGAGCTAGAGAAGCGGGAGGATGCGTTATCTTGGGCATGGAGGGCCCGCAGCATGGTGCTCGCGGCGCTAGGGGAGGTAGGGATGGGGGCAGGGCCAAACTCAGAGCCCGAGGGACTTCTGCGACCGGAAGATGTGGAGGCTTCGCTCTTACGAAGTTTGTGTGTTGTGGGTGTCTTTGGACGTCTCGGGGTAACGGAGGCGAGAGAGTCATTGTAGAGAGTAGACGAGTCTGCAGTGCTAACGGATGAATCGGGTCTTGCTGGGGAGGGTTTGTCTCTCTCGAGCCTTGCGCGGTGCACGTTGTGGTAGTTTAGATTGAGATCTGCGCCGTCCGTGGTGAGGGTGGGGTTTGTGAGGGGTGCGGATATGACAGAGGTGGTAGGGCCGCTACGGAGACCCTGAGAGACGGTGTTGACCGCGAGTGGAGAACGGGCTTGGGAGGGCAGCTTGTCATATGGGACCGAGTCAGCCAAGTCCGGACCTGTAACAGACGCATTACGCTGGCGCTGTTTCTTCCGGCTGAAGAACGTGTCCATGGCCTTAATGATACGCCCGTCGTCGTCGCTGGCTACAACGTACACGTCCAAAAATTAGGCTGGTCGCCGACAACTTGTATTGACGGGCATCAATGCAGAGGGTGTAGCACAATGTTCTAGTTTGACAGTAGTCAAAATACATGTCAACATTACCGTAATAACAATACAGTGCTGTGTTCGTCCCGAGGACGGCAGGTTCAAAAAATTGGTGGGATCGTCAATGGGTCATGGGCAGTTCACCGCCTCGCCAATCCCCCATCTCCAGTCATTCCAGTGGTCGCGGTCACCGCGAGACCGAGCCCGCTCCTAATCTACAAGGTTGATTCCTTCCCCCACTCCAGTCCCAATCCCCCACTTGCACACCGTGCATGATGGGGTGCACACGTACATTCGCTTCGGTCATCGCTCCACCGAATGTGTCGCCATCCATCCCGCCACCTGGTTCTGTGACGAACGCTATGCCTCATCCTGACCATCGTCGCACAAAGAACAATCCTCCACTGACAGCTCGCCGGATCCGAAAGTACTAGCCACTTCGTGAGCTGAATTCTGTGCGTCCCCAAGGCCCAGGTTCAACGCGTCGGTGATCTGTCATGAGGTCTACACCCGGTGCCATTACCGCCCTCTCCGTGCATGGTCATGGAATCCAAGTGCCTGCACGCCTGTCTCAGAACAGTCCAATCCTCCTGTCCTCGAGACGAATCTCTATTGCCCCCGCCGTGGAAGAGGCAATTTCAACGAGGAAAAGGATCATCCGGGACGATTGTGCTGGTCCTCGAATCTTGACGAGTGTGAGTGGGTCGGGTGGGACAACATGAGTGACGATCGTATCATCAGGCACGCTGTGCGTATCACCGATATCGCGTTGACCAGGGAACGGGCCAGAGAATCGAAACCCAAACTCAGTGGTAGTTCGTAACGATCGAAGACAGGTCTTGGCCACCATGTGAGGAACGATCGTCCTTGATGCACCGCTGTGCTCGTGATGTGGGTAACAACCGATCGACTTGACAGAGACCGGTTACAGGACGTCAATAACGCATCGGGACCAAGCAAACGTTGCGTAGCCAGGCTGAAGTATATCGAGGGTGGGAGGGCCGCCTGTGAAAACTGAAGACGGTTGAGTTTCGCAAACAAAGTCCATAGCACGAGAGCGCTTCCTGTGCGTGTCGCATTCAGCAGTCAGGTGCAATCCAATCTGGCTTCCACGCCGCAAACCACCTTGAAACCATGTCGAGTTTGCTACGCACTTCGACGTTTGAGGGCTCCAGTACCAAGATTCTCTGTTTTAAACAAAACTAGAGAGCTCGGGACAGCCCATGGCGCGCAACCAAGACTTGAAAGCACCAGGATAGAGCAGTAGGCTAGCCCTTCGGAGCTACTAACAACTCTGGGAAAGTCAAAGACCGTGGTCTTGAGGAACACCGTGTGTAGGCCTGAACGGAGTAGGTCGACACGGATGCATAGCAAAGAAGGAACCTGGGAACGACGAAAGGGCGGTACGAGCAGCGAAAGTGCGCTCTGTGCGTAGCCCATATCGCACAATACCGATGATTACTACAGTCCACCGCCTGTCGGTACTCTGCTCTGTCCCCAGCCACGCAAGAAAAAACCGCGACGCATCTCTGGCATTCATCTTCGAGGCTAATCACTCTCCGCCACGCAGAGTATCTCACCCGTCCGGTATCATCCTGACCTTGTTTTCACTTGGCAGGACATAATGAAAGTGATTGCTTTCTGTGCGTCATGTCCGCGACGTGAAAAGGACCCCCCGAGATGATACAAAGGGGATACTTGTCCGCGCGTAGGCAAATGAGTGCGCCTGAATCGAGATGAACACGTTCCGGAGACGTGTTGAGACGCTTGATGGAAACTTCATTGCAGACAATGGAGACGGTAGACGAGCGAATCCCCTGCAACGTGCAAGTCAAGAACCCGGATGCAGAAGCAATAGGCCCTGTCTGTTAGCGACGTCGTTCCATGCCGCGGCTAACCCACGCAGACAAGATGGTATGCTCCCTTCGACTTGTAAACTCTTAGGGTTAGAAAACATCCCAGGTTAGGGATGGATCTTTTGGTTTGAAGCGGCGAAGAGCTTTGTGGCAGAGAAGATGCAGCACGACGAGAATGAAAACCTGGGCGACGAAGGTATCAAGTCGGATGGCTGCACTCGGAGAGAAGGGTTGCGAGAACATGACTGTCTGAACAAAGCCTCGGTCTGTCTCTTTTTGTGGATGATGTTTGGGTCGGACAAACAACGTGGACGCGTCAATGAATTGTCACGCTTATGTAATATCAGATAATATCATGTGACTTTGACTTGAGCATGTGATCACGAAAATTGAGGCACGTGGCTGTGAGAATAATGCCAGAGACCCAACATCAGACATGGACAAGGAAGTGGGGGATCGTTCTCGACCACAACCACGACCACCACAACGCTGGCCCATTGAATGGCCGAAAACATCTACAGCAAGGGAACCCGAGTTTGGTTCGAGGACAAGGAGCAGGCTTGGATATCCGCAGAGGTCACCAGTGTTACTAAGGGCAGTGGCGATGTCATCAAGCTCATCTTCGTCGACGAACGGGGCAAGGTACGCGTCGATATCGCCATCCCCTCATCTCCACCATTTCATCTCTGCCAAACAGGAAATTGTCATCAATACAACCGGAAAGGATATCAAAGACGGCAAAGAAGGTCTTCCTCCATTGCGGAATCCTCCGTTACTTGAAACAGCGGACGATTTGGCCACCCTTTCCCACCTTAACGAACCCTCGGGTACGCCCTCCACATCCGATTTCTTCCCTCCATCTTGATCTTTGATGTAGTATTGCACACGATCCGCAACCGCTATGCCCAACATAGCATATACACTTATAGCGGCATCGTCCTCATCGCTGTCAATCCCTTCCAACGCGTCACTCTTTATGGACCAGAGATCATTCAAGCTTACAGTGGTCGAAAGAGAGGTGAGCTAGAACCACACCTTTTTGCCATCGCCGAGGACGCGTATACTGCCATGGCAAAGGAGGGTATGGGACAAACTATCATTGTGTCTGGCGAGAGGTACTTTTCTCTTAGTACTCTATCTTCTGTGTCTCATATACATTACAGTGGTGCAGGCAAAACTGAGTCGGTACGTCGTCCTCTGCCATTATACTTCCCTCCATTCTAACCACCCCTCAGGCTAAGTTCATTATGCGATATATTGCCTCGGTCAACCCCCCTGTCCCTGGAACCAAGGCTAGGACAAAGTTGTCGCTGGATGAGTCGAGTGAGATAGAACGGCAAATCCTGGCTACGAACCCGATCCTCGAATCCTTTGGAAATGCAAAAACAACACGTAACGACAATTCGTCGCGCTTTGGAAAATATATCCAGGTCGGGTCGTCTCATGAATGCTTTGGTACCGGTTCGATTGACGGATCTCTAGATTCTCTTCGACGGAAAACCACAAATCGTTGGTGCGCGTATTCGTACATACCTTCTAGAGCGGTCGCGTATCGTTTTTCAACCAACCACGGAACGGAACTACCATATCTTCTATCAGCTGTGTGCGGGCGCCCCGCTGAAGGAGCGGAAAGACCTTGGGCTGGATACGGATGTTACGAAATTCCACTATCTCAAGCAAGGTGGACCCACTTCAACACCCATCGCGGGAGTTGATGACGCCGAGGAGTTCCGCGCTACCCAACAGGCTCTTTCAACAGTCGGGATCAGCGTTGAGAAACAATGGGCTGTCTTCAGGCTTCTTTCTGCTCTCTTGCATCTTGGCAACGTCAAGGTCACACAGACTCGAAATGAATCGGTTATTGATGAAGAAGATCCCGCTCTCATTTTGGCTACTCGGTTTTTGGGAATTACCCTATCTGAGTTCAGGAAGTGGACGATTAAGAAGCAGATCATTACGCGTTCTGAAAAGATCGCCACGGCTCTGAATGCCGCGCAGGCCACGGTGGTCAGGGATAGTGTGGCGAAATTCGTGTATGCATGCCTATTCGAGTGGTTGGTCGCAATTGTCAACGAGAGTTTGGCTGGAGAAAATGGTGATGCTGCCGAGCGTGCAGAGATGTTCATAGGCGTGTTGGATATATATGGATTCGAGCACTTCCAAAAGGTGGTCCCTACTTGCGTGCAAGGACATTTCCAGCTTACTCCCATCTGCCTAGAACTCTTTCGAACAATTCAGCATCAACTACGCCAATGAAAAGCTGCAACAAGAGGTGAGCACTCTACATGCACTGTGGGCGGCTCTGATGCTTATTGTTTGCAGTTCAACTCACATGTATTCAAGCTCGAGCAAGAAGAGTACATGAAAGAACAAATCAACTGGACATTCATTGATTTCTCAGACAACCAACCCTGTATCGACGTCATAGAGGGCAAGCTTGGCGTTCTCGCCCTCCTTGACGAAGAATCCCGTTTACCCTCAGGCAGTGATACTTCTTTTCTTCAGAAACTGAACACTCAGCTCTTGAAGCCGGCCAATAAAACTACCTTCAAAAAACCACGATTTGGGAACTCTGCTTTCACCATTGCGCATTATGCGTTAGATGTCACATATGAGGTTGATGGTTTCCTAGAGAAGAACCGGGATACAGTACCAGACGAGCATATGGTACTGTTGGCGTCGACAAAAAATCCATTCTTGAAGGAAGTTTTGGATACCGCTCTTGGTTCAGTCAGGTCCGCGGATAAATCCGGTGACCCTCCACATCCTGGCTCTCCTTCACTCTCTGATTCAGGCAGTGGTGGATCTCGTCGATCATCGATCATACCCGACCCCGGTCGTTCTGCGCTGGTCGCATCCACCACCTCAACACCGGGGCCAAAGAGGCCAGGCGCAGCCATAAAAAAACCCACACAAGGCTCGATCTTCAAAGCGTCGCTAATAACGTTGATGGACACCCTCAGCATCACAAACGTTCACTACATCCGTTGCATCAAACCGAACGAGGCAAAGAAACCATGGGAGTTTACACCTTCTCAGGTCTTGGGCCAGCTTCGCGCTTGCGGTGTTCTGGAGACTATCCGTATCAGTTGTGCAGGATACCCTTCTAGATGGACCTACGAGGAGTTTGCGGAGCGGTGAGTAGTTGCTCATGTGTTGATTGGATAGCTCAATTCGCCTGCCAGGTATTACATGCTTGTTCCTTCGGCAGATTGGCAGCCTATGATACAGAAATTAGAACTCAAACCTCTTTGCTCGCTGATCTTAGAGAAAACGATCAATGACTCAGACAAATACCAAAGTGGCCTTACCAAGATCTTTTTCCGTGCGGGTATGCTTGCTGCGTTGGAGTCTCTTAGGTCTGAAAGACTTAATGCCCTGGTCACCATCGTCCAAAAAAATATGCGGCGGCGCATGGCCGTCAAGAAGTACCAGGAACTCCGCAATGCTACAATCAGAATCCAAACATGGTGGCGAGGCATTCTGGCTAGGCGACTGGTAGAAAGCATCCGCAGAGATGTCGCCGCAAAGAGGTTGCAGTCAGGTGTTCGGCGTTTTCTTCAAAGATCGAAATTCCTCCAAGTTCGGCAAGCAGTTGTTTCTGTACAGAGCCGTAAGTTCTGGAGGCCATAACGTAGACCTACCCCACTAATTGATGACTTACCTAGGCATCCGCGGTGTACAGGCGAGGCGCGCGCACAGACAGGCGAGAACACTACACGCGGTTGTGCTCTTGCAGTCCCTGTCCCGTGGCGTGTATGCTTCTTATTACTTTCGTCTCGTTTAGCGCACTAATGAACGCTATACAGATTATACCGCCGTTTGTATCGATCTGACGTTGGACACGTGGTATACCTGCAGTCATGTGTCCGGCGGCGTCTTGCCAGGAAGCAACTCAAAATCCTCAAAGCAGAGGCCCGCTCGGTGTCCAAATTCAAGGAAATCTCCTACCGTCTTGAGAATAAGGTCGTGGAGCTCACTCAGACGCTCCAGAAGCGAACCGAGGAGAAAAGGGCTTTGCAAACCCAACTGGAAGAGCTCGAGAAGCAGATCCAACAGTGGAGTTCGAAGTACGAGGAAGCAGACGGCAAAACGAAGTCTCTTCAATCCGCATTGCAATCCGCAGAGGCTGAGCTATCTCGACGCGAGGAACTCCTCCAAGCAAAGGCTGACGTGGAAAGGCGCTTAGAAGAAGCGATTGCCAAAGCAGCCGAAAAGGAGGAGGCGATTCAACGATTGACCAATGAAGTGCTCGCACAGGCTTCTCAGTTGCAATCGCAAGAAAAGGCATTTGCTGCTTCGCCAATGAGATCTACAGAGGATGTTTCTGTTATTGCGACTCTCAAGAATGAGGTTAGCAGTTTGCGTGAGCAACTGAACCGTGCCAATGCGTACAATGCCCTGACGAGGGGTGCTCGGGAGCCTCCAACCTCACCTACTTTCATACCCGCCCTTCGTATCCCCGACCCCAACAATGCCAATGGTCTCTCGTTGGCTCCTCCTAGCCATCCCAATCGCCACCAACGACGGCACAGCTCCGCAGGCGTCCTCCAGCTCAGCCCCTCCGAATATCGCACATCTGCAGATGAGCTTATGTTTGATGTTAAGCGGAGTCAGGCGCTTAGCCAACGAGCGGTCTCCGTCGCTTATGATGGGGAGGATAACGCCCTCCGTGTACGGACGAACGGCGTAGCCAATCTTCGCAGCTACGATGACTTGGCAGAAGAGAAAATCAGACTCATGCAGGACATCAAGCGTTTGGACGAAGACGTGCTCGTAGGACTGATTCGAGGCTTGAAGATACCTGTGCCCAGCATGACAAATCCAGCTGCTGTAAAAGAGATTCTTTTCCCGGCAAATCTTATCAGCCTTGTCACGAACGAGATGTGGAAGTATGGTCTTATCTCAGAGAGCGAACGTTTCTTGGCCAACGTCATGGAGGCCATCCAGGCGCACGTTATGGTCGGTTCTCCTCCACACTTTTGGGACCTTCTTCTGAATCCTCGATAGTCTTTCAGTGGGGAGGATGCCATCATTCCGGGCATCTTCTGGCTATCCAACGTTCACGAGATGCTTTCCTTCATCTGCGTCGCGGAAAGCGATATGGTACAGGGCATCGGTCCAGGAGAAGAAAACGCCGTCCGCGAATTCGACTGGAATGATTACGAACGCCTTGTCACCGTGGTGAAACACGATCTTGGTAGCCTTGAGTACAATTTATACCATACCTGGATGCAGGAGACCAAGAAACGTCTTTCCAAGATGGTAATCCCTGCTTTGATCGAGAGTCAATCTCTTCCAGGATTTACGTCAAGCGATGGAGGTGGACGATTGTTCAACCGCATTCTTAACACGAACAGCCAACCAGCTTTCAGTATGGACGATATCCTAAACCTACTAAACAAGGTCTGGAAGAGTCTGAAGAGTTATTATATGGAAGATTCGGTAGTACAACAGGTCCTTACCGAACTACTCAAGCTGGTTGGTGTCACGAGCTTTAATGATCTTCTTATGAGGAGAAACTTTTCCTCCTGGAAGAGAGGTATTGTTGTTTCTGATCCTCCCTGACTGTGACGCTAACTTTGTGCTCGCTTGATAGCTATGCAGATTCAATATAATATCACACGTATAGAGGAATGGTGCAAGTCGCATGACATGCCAGAGGGCACACTCCACTTGGAACACTTGATGCAAGCCATCAAGTTGTTACAACTGAAGAAGGTCGGTGAAGATCCATCTCATGGGGAGAGCTTCTGACTCGGATCGATAGGCGACGCCTGCCGATATCGAGATTATTTATGATGTTTGCTGGATGCTCAGTCCGATGCAAATACAAAGGATGTGCACCAACTACTACGTTGCGGAATACGAGGTGAGCTTGCTGCCTCTTGTTGAATCAACGTTCAACAGTTGCGTTCACACCTCATTCTATCTAGAATCCCATCTCCCCTGAGATTCTGCGCGTCGTTGCCTCTCGAGTGCAAGCGAATGATCGTAATGATCATCTCCTTCTCTCGCCCGAAACAGAGGAAGTCGGGCCATATGAGCCTCCATATCCCCGTGAGGTCTCGGGCCTTGAGACATATGTTCCAGCATACCTCAACGTGCCTCACCTCCGCCGGCTGGCCGCTCTTGTTGCATAGTGGGTTTGTCCGCCTTGCACGTATCTATAGTTCTCTCTGGCTATCGACGGGACGGTGGTTTCGCATTTGCTATCCGTTACACTACTATGTACACCTTTCCCCGGATATTCTTTACATAATGTCAATGTGGTTTCCTAGATGGAACGATGGGTAGTTTATATAAAACGACAAGTAGAATGACAGCAGACCCAAAGCTTCGCTGCGGTTATCCGATTAGCTCTGAGTCCATCAGTACAACTGTCGAACCATCTTGTAGTTGGCTCGATAACTCTAAATGATTCTGCAACACACAAGCGGTTTCCGCGGACAAATACTTCAGATATAAGGTCTGATCCAGATGAATTGGTGAGTTTCCGCGGCAAAGGAAAACGTACAGAGGCTGTATGAGGCACGCCAAAGTGTTGAGCGACCAGATCCAATGCCCTACCCGTGATTGTCGTCTGGGGTATGTTAGAGAACGACAGATTTGTGCAAAGCTCCGTCACCTTTCGGAACCATAAAGCGACTTCTTTTGCTGATTGGCCGACGACCTCAAGTCCGACAGTTACATGAATACGCTGGTCGATAGGCACGATAGAACCCCTTTCCTTGGGATCTCCAGGAGCCGCTGCGTGACGCAATTTCATCAGATTGACCTTTTGCAGTTGCGCCAGTTTTTGAGGGTCGGAAGGAAGATTCCTCTGCCGACGTACCGCCACAGGGGTGTGGGACGTCGATGCACCATCGTTTACCGGAAGCTTTCGGGCGAGAGTGGCGCGGGTAGCCTCATGTTTCACACTATCTTTCCCGACGGTAAGGCCAGGGCATGAATGAGACTGCATGTGGCGGTGACTGTGGGTCATGTAAGATACCTCGGAGACGCGATGCGATGCCTGCGAACGCACTCGACACAAAAAGAAAGCTGGCAACCAGGACAACCCCTTGGTTCCTGGGACTCTCCCTCCCGGGCTACGGCGGCGACCTCAGTCACGAGTGAGGGCTTGTTACATCCGGAAAAGACGCACTTGGCGCGTATCGGAGCGGAGGTCGACACGGACGAGGATGGATGCTGCTTCACAGCGGAACAGTCGTGGATGTCTGGTGAGATATGAAGGTTACAAAACCAACCCAGACAGCTGCATTGAATGGGGAGAAAGTCTAGCGCATTGCAGGACTGCAGTGCACAGTGCTTGCCGATTGGATCCAAATCCATACGATGTGAGTCAGAGACTGGCTGGTACTTATGGGAATGGTATCTTACATAAACTAGCGTAACCTAATCACGGTTGGTTGACTAGTATAATACCGTGCAGCAGCGCGGACACACATGTAGGTTTGTTCGATTGTAGATTGTTGCCTCCATCTGCACTCATTACAAAGCGCACATTCTGTTGACATTGGTGCTCAAAATGAATACATATGATGACATGTCATGTATGAGCGGTCCGCGGAATAGATAGCTATCAATCCCAACGGTGGTCCAACTTTTTTGACATGGAAATGTGTAGCAAGGGCCATATGGGTAGTAGTGGTGGGTGATGTGACGTGAGCGTGCGGGGGGGACGGCGAGCCAGTCAAGACAACTAATTCTTCCGACGGAAAGATGATCCTGGATGTGATGTGGAGTCAGCAGGGGTGTTGCAGAGACAATGATGGTGGACTGACCCTCGGTCAGTCGTGCCTTTCCGCCAGTGGGTTGGCAAAGCACGCTCGCACAGGAGCCACACTGAACCACGGTCTGTGCGTGTGAGAAAACGGTTGTGATTGCAAAGCAACCTGAGCGTCGACATATGTGTGAGCATAGCGTTTCAAGCAGTTGAAAAGGGAGACAAACCTGGGCACTTCACATCCATGAAGTACGAGTTAGGTGATTGTACGAGACGCTTGAGCTTGTGTCTTCTCCTTTCTTGCTCAGCAGAGGGGTTCAATAGGTCGACTGCGAGAGTCTAGTGGACGTTGTCAGAAACGCCGTGGAGAGATACCTCAAACGCACCATGATTGTGAGTGGTAACCCTTTTGATGGGTGGTGATTGTGTACAAGGAGATTTGAAGGTTAAGGTTTGGCGGGGCTTGGTATATTTCGATCTCCGAACGGCAGGCTCCGAACTGTGCCTGTAGAGGCTATGCCAATATTGGCAAGTCCTTGAGTCTTGACGCAGCATTGCTGCACTCAACGTCGACAGTCATGAACATCATCGTATGTGCAGTCGCAACGCGCCGGAGTATTCTAATCTTCATCTCAGGAAACCCTCTTTGGCAGGACTGTCACTCCCGCAGAAAGGCTCCGTCAACACCAGCGAGCTCTCACAAAGGCTCAGCGCGAGCTCGACAGGGAACGCTCAAAGCTCGAGCAGAGCGAGAAGAAACTTGTCACAGACATAAAGAAGAGCGCCAAGTCTGGTCAGATGGTATGTGGCCTCCAGCACCCCAAGCAACATTCGTCAATTGTCTCAGTAGAACGCATGTAAAGTCATGGCCAAAGATCTCGTTCGCACCCGAAGATACATTCAGAAGTTCTATCAGATGAAGACACAACTGCAGGCTGTCGGTCTAAGGATACAGGCCCTTCGCAGTAATCAACAGATGGCAGAGGCCATGCGTGGAGCGACGAGAGTACGTTCCATGATTCGCGTTTGCATTCCCCAGTTTCCATAACGTCTGCTGTTCATAAGGCTATGGCTTCCATGAATCGTGGCCTTAATTTACCGGCCATCCAGAAGATTATGAATGATTTTGAGAAGGAAAGCTCGATGATGGATATGAAGGAAGAGATGATGTCGGATGCTGTAGACGACGTGATGGACGAGGAAGTTGAAGACGAAGAGGAGGAAGGTGACAAGATCTTGAGGCAGGTCCTCGATGAGATTGGCGTCGACCTTTCCCAACAAGTATGCACACAAGCCGATCCCCTCGGACCGCTCGCTGACGCGATGGGATATAGCTCACTGAGGCACCAACCGGGCTTGGTGTCATATCCTCGCCTCTTACCGAGAGTCGCAAACCAGTGGCTATCGGAGAAACAAGCGGTCCATCTCATGGAGATGACCACCCAGGTGGTGATGTTGCTGCTGCTGACGAAGACTCCCTTCAGGCACGTTTGGATGCTCTGCGTCGTGGTTGACTGCATATTCTTACCCATTACGAAACGGAACTGTACATATATGGGGACTCCATGGTCTATTATCCTGGCGTCCATGTGATCTCGACCGACTTGATCGAGCTTTCATGTTGCAGGCATTCGGCATTAGTGCATACAGAAACCGCCAAGGGCCTACTCCATGAAGTGTCAATGAGAGACTGGACTCCACAATATATTCGTGATTGGCCGATTACATTGGTTGATACTTTAGTAGCAGGCAGACTCAATACTAGTGACGATCTGCGGTGCGACAAGTTGATCCTGTCCATATTTAGTCACCGCTGATCAGAAGGAATGAAGACTCTGAGTTGTAACCGCCCCACGTAATTCACCTGCAGTGTTGACCACATTGACTAACGAACCTCAAACCTTCAGGCTGACGGTGCCCTTGGCTTCCTGCATGCTCAGTGTCCAAGAAATGCCTGATCCGCTGTAGAATGACTCGACGTCCTCATCCTAATCCGGCAAGAGATCAGTGACACTGGCCGTCGCACGGGGCTTAACTTACACTATCAAGGTTTAACAACGAGGAGATCTGTTGGAGGCGGATGAATTTTTCTCGAATATCACCGAATACCGTTTGGGAGGACAGGTATCCCATTATGGAACGGAGGTCGCGGTCAAAACGTATTGCCCCCAACTAACGAAAGCGTCAGCAGAAAACATGACATCCAACGGTTTGGACATACCTCCGAGTAATGGAGAGTTAAAATGTATTTTTCCCATGGTCGAAGGACAACATCAAGAGCAAGACCGAAGAGAATACGATAGTTGTTTTCAGTGCATGCATCCTACTCTCTTCCGTGTAAGCGCAAGCCTTGTGAAAATGCAGAAAAAACCGACCTTGTAACCATCTGTCAATCCCTCCCACATCTTCACAAAGCGTTTCCTCACGATGTCTTGGTACTCTGCAGCTGCATAACCATCTTCGTTCAGTACATAAGAAACGTCTCTGTAGACGTCGGGTATCAGAGTTCGTAGTCTTGGTCGCATCAATTGATTGAACAGTTGGTCTATACCAGCCTGGAAGGTGCATTAGATCACCACCTCAACGCCAAGTAATATGTAAAGGCTACTTTAAGGGTTGCCTTGAATCTAGTCGTAGATGTGAACAGGCTTGATACGGTGTTTTTTAATCGTGTCTGCTCGGTATTGAGGAAAAGCTGTGTAATGGCAGGTTGCGAAACTAGGTCCCTTGTGAGTCTTTCCATGTGCGAGGATGATACATCGAGATCGTTCAGGAGCACCTTTCGAAAATGAGTCACTCAGCTTGCTCAAAGATGATAATGAACACACGAGGAAGGATGTTCGAGCTTCTTTCTCAGTCTTCTCGGTTCGGGCGCCTGTGCCAACCCGGTAAACATCATCCAGTTTCTTCTTAATTCCGCCGGCAAAATCGCGATCCATTATGTCCTTAAGGAGGTCTGTGGTCCGTTCTACGATTCCGAGAGACCCTGTCGACAATAGGCGCGTATATACGGTCTTCAGGATATAGAAAACGTCATCTGGGGTAGTGGTGGTTGCAGGAATTTGAGAGAAATCAGGGCTGGCGAGGTGCTGAGCCTGTGATTGCTCGGTTGTAGAGTATTTCGAAACCCGGAGAGCCACAGACGGACCTTGTCAATGATCGTGCGGATATACCAGATCTCCATAGGAATGTAGCAAGAACCTAGCAAGTCTTCGAACTCTTTTTGAGAGGATGTTGAGTCCAACAGCGCGACAGGCTCAATGGGCAAGGGAGAGCGAATGTGAGAGTTGGATGATTCAGGAACTGGCGGTGGGTTCTGATCATTTGAGTCGGCTTCCCTGTCTGCAGCCACTTCCACTTCCTGGATTGTCATTGTCAAGAAATACAACGAGAAAGCGTCCACTTTCAATACGCACCTGCAACTGCTCGACGAGGAATTTTCGAAACAAGTACCATCGGCCGCTCATTCCGGCAATCTCTGAGAGGGTCTTATCGATCTCACGCGGATCAACTTCATCCATGTCTACAGCGCTTGGAAATTGCTTTCGTGGAGCAGACATGGGCGACGTGATGTTTGAAATATCTGACAACTGAGATGAGGTAGACTCAGTTAAATAACGCAGAACAGGAAAATCACCACCTTTCTCCTGATCGAACGGTCCTCCTTCCAAGCTTCGAGAGTACTTCGCACTACTCGATCGCATTCCTCCAACAACCTCTTGATGACGCTTCGCATATTCCCTGCACCGTAGTACTTCTCCACGACAGGTTGATGTTGGTTAATAATCATGGCTACACCTTCGAAAAGCGCAGTGAGAACAGTAACGTAGTATAATGGGGATGAGGCTATCGATAGTCGCGCTCAGCACAATGTAAACGGGTAACAGATACTCCTACTTTTTGCGGAAGTAGGTGCCCTCACCCGCACCAGGTCGACGACAAACGACGCATATGCCTCGAGACCTTCTGCTTCCCAACCAATTACGGGAAATAATTTGAAGTAGCGGCTCGTTGCAGCCGCGTCGCGAGATCGTGATGCCTGTGCGAATTGGTTGAGGAATATTGATAGGAGTTGCTCCCTTGCAGCTTGAAGTGTCTGCGCAGGAGGGAGATGGTTCTCTGCAGTTGGCTGGAACGGACTTAAGCCTTTTTATGCACGAAGTCACTGGAAAGAACGCGCCACAGAGGTTTCCGCAAACGGTCCAGAAAGAACCTCGAAGGGTAATGACATGGCACGGGCGCAGTGTCTAGTCGCCGACTCCCAGTCCTGGTGCTCAATGCAAGACTGTAGTTGATAAAGGGAGGACTTGAAGAGCGTAAACCTGAAGAGCTGTTTGCACATCGCGTGCATTAAATTACCTTGAGTTCCATAACCTGGCCCACTCGCTCGGCTGCTTGTGAAACGCGACTCATCTCCTGGTCAAGAGTCCTCACCCGTCCACCGACACGGTCTGCGGTCTTCGCTGTGGAAGAAACTTTCTCCGTAAGCTGTGAAGATTCGCGACACAGGCCATCGAGATGAGGAACAAGATTTTCTAGTCGACGAAGTGAATCTGCTATGGAGGCGCGGTCGGAAAGCAACGCAGCAAGGGAATTAGAAAGTGCTGCTTCCTCAGATTGGTACCAGGACAGACAAGACAGAATGTCGTTCAAATTGGTGAGCTTCCTTGGGTCTTTTTGAATGGAGTGTGACATCCTGGCTTGTAATTGGTCTAGTGAGCCATTGGATGCGTTCGCGTTCATGGATGTTGGCACCGTGTTGATAATGGGCTCGTCGAACTCGGACATCAACTAAAGTAGCTGGTCGCCGTGCGAATCCGAGATGAGTCTTTGACGCGGTAGAGGCGCCTCGGGCTACAACAACTCGATTATGACCACCAGAGTCTCGAGCGGCGACCGACACAAATCGTGATCGGCTTGTGTCCCCATATTCTATGAGGAACTGAATCAAATGTTCGCGTCTGCAGTGGTGTGCCCCGAAGTCGCTAGAACCTGCCAGAATGTAGGCCGAACCTACTATCAAATTCACCTATCTGAATTCTGGACCGTGACGCTTGCGTTACTAGCAAGTAAGTACTTGCTCTACCTCTACATAAGGAATCCTGCAAAAGCATCTCGAATCCTCTGAATGTCCGAAGGAATATCCCACATATTGACCAACGAAGCAATTCCACGCACAGAGGCCACGATCACCATTCGCGTGATCAAGTCGTTGGAGTACCGTACAGCGCGTAGCCTCGTCCTCCACAAACTCAACCTTGAAACCACCACGGTCGGTGGTTTGAAAGAGATCGTTCGCCAAGGTATGTTGCGATTACTTGAGACATCCCATCCTCCCTCCGATCTCACCTCCAACGCAGCTATCCAGGTTGGAGCCGCATGGCGGCCCTACCGCAACCTTGTTCTGGGTCTGTAACCTCACCCAACCATGTTATTCCCCCATTGCTCAATGCCGAACTAGATACTCTCAAGCTCTATGCAAAGGCCCATGGTACAAAGGCACGGAAGCTGTTTGACCACTGCGCGCTCATCTCATCGCGCTGGTTTTGCAGACCACGAATTTAATCATCAATTTGGACCACGATGAATGGATCCTGGAAGACGATAGTAAGACACTGGCGGATGTGGGGTTCGGTGGGTGCACGAGAACCTTGGTCCACTCTCCTCGCACTCACCTTGTGTCTAGAAAACGAGACTGAAGTCAGCTTCTTCAATTGTAAGGCTTACGAAAACTTTAAGCTTAACCCAGAGGTAATGCACTTCTTGATTCCAGCAATCCACTCCTCTGATCTTGTTACCCCCTCAGGTTCGCTGGGATACAACCTCATGACATGCATAGATCGAACTTCTACAGTATCTCAGAGGACTTCTTAATGCATATTAATTACGATGGATGTAGCAAAGGATGTGTATGAATCCAGACACACGTGCAGGCAACCGTTGATCATTAGGGGGATGCTAGTGGCAACACATCAAACGGCAAATGTCCATTAACCAGCACAGAAGTTACTGATTTGCGCATTGCACCCGGGGTTCACCGTCGTGATCCTCATCCATTGCATCGTCCGCCATAGCACTAGCTCTTGATCGCGCATCGGGTTCCTCGAGGTCCACTTCTTCTAGATGGATGCCCTTGGGGAAGCTCTGTACCGAAATGCGAGGGGGGAGTGCCTGCTCAAGTAGAGCAACTCTAGCAGGATCGATGGCATCGGGAAATTTAACAAGGAACTTGATGTAAAGATCACCGGGCTCGTGATGCCGTTGAGACGGCATGCCTTGTGACCGGATGACCTTGATGGATTCTGACCGGGTTACGATCAGGATAGAAGCTACGACAATAGAGTGACACAGCGCACCGTTTTTGACAACTTCCCCAGGTAAAAATCGAATAAGTAATGCTCGATCGTCCAGATGCTGGATCGCGACCTCTCCACCGGCAAGCGCGGTGAGGAGATCGACCTCTAGGTCGGTTATGAGATTGTTTTCGTGGCGTTTGAACCTATCATGGGGTTTCTCTTCTATAACGATTACGACGTCTCCAGACTGGGCATTTGGCGATTGATCGCTTTCGCCTGCGAAGGTAATCGTCTGGCCACCCTTCATGCCCTTGTCTATGTGAACTTCTAAGATCTTCTTCTCCGGCAGGACCTTCTTGCCCTTGCAGGTCGGGCAGCGATCCTTGGGATTGATAACCTCTCCCGTTCCATTACACTCGTCACATCCGGATTGTATTTGTTGGATCATGGGACCCATTTGGCGGAGGGTGACTTTGACACCTCGACCATTACATGACGAACACGTGCGGACGGCACCTTCTTTGCCTCCCCTGCCGTTGCACTTTGAACAAAGTGCATTCCGTGTGAGTGCGAGTTTCGTGGTTTTGCCCTTGTAAAGGTCCTCGAGTGACACCTGGACTCGGTGCACAAGGTCTTTGGTCTTGCGAACACCCTGCGAACGGCCTCCGCCTCCACCAAAGAAGCCTCCGCCACCGAAGAGTTGGCTGAAGAGATCCTATAATACAAATGAATGCGTCAGGGAGTGGGAAGGAAGAAGAGTGTGACAAACCTGGGGATCCATGCCACCCTGTTCCGAGAGACCAGCTTCTCCGCGAGTGTCATATATACCTCGTTTCTCGGGATCTGCCAACACCTCATACCTAGTATACATTCATTAACAGAGGAAGAATGCGGACGAACATGGACATACGCATGTGTCACCTCCTTGAATAGCTCGGGGTCACCGCCTTTGTCGGGGTGTAGCCGCAGTGCTCTGAAGAGAGGTAAGGACAAGGAAGGGGCTGATGGAAAAGGACACAAACTTCTTTCTATAGGCCTTTTTGAGCTCGCTCTCGGACGCATCGGCAGTTACCTCGAGCAGATCGTAATATTTTCTGCAAACAAAGCGAGTTAGCTGGGGGGTAACAGCCAAAGTGGGCTAGCTGACGTTTCTCTAACCATGGTAGAGGATGAGATGGAACGGAACGAAGAGAGTAACGAACGGTGATGGGCTCTTTAGCCTCAGTGCAGGGATGCTGTACTGGAAAGCTGTGGAATGTCCTGGAAATTTCTTGCACATCCACATTTAGAAACCATGTGGTAGTTGTCTTACGGTACACTAAGGACACTAGTACGGAAAGATATGGTCTGCGCAGTTCTGCCCTATGCGGCTCCAGGCCCTTTGCTCACGTCTGGATAAACATCAAATCGCCTCTGTGTGGTGACAGGTATTCCTGCTCTTGCGGAATGGAACGCTTGGGGATCTTCAGGGAGATGTCGAACGTCTGCCCTAGATAACCAACTTCAAAAAACTCACCAACGTCAAGGTGCAAGATATTCTCGTGTTCGTCGGCTTCGCCTAGCACCTTCCCACTAACCCATGTCAGCCGTTGAATCCCCATTCTTAATAGAGCGCTCACGATGGATCGACCAGCATAGTGTGGCCGTACTGTCCCATACGATCGTCAGGTTAAAATTACAATATCAAAAACGACCCACCGCTTGATAGCCTGCTTTCGGATCTCGTGCAGGGCTACACATCGAAAAGAAGACTTGATTATCAACAGCCCTGTATACACCTTGCATCAGCTCGATTATGGCACTCCCGGCCCTGTGATTGCCTACCGAGCCCGTTGGAGCAACTCCCAGTGTAGGGGTCCAGTCGTCGTGTTGAATGCCCCAGGATAGATGAGTACGTGGCAACCTGTCGAACAGTGCTCAGTGTACCCCTTGGCTGTAATTCACCCATGCACCCTCTCCGACCTTTTCGTGCAGCGATCATGGCAAGCTCTGGAAAGCGCACATCATAGCATATGCCGAGGCCGATGCGAGCGAAATCTGTCATCGGTTGTCACGCCTTTCCTACCCGTGGTTATAAGGTTACAACCTCGTACCTGTGTCAAAGTATGTCGTAGAAGAGCCACCCGTCAACGTTTCACTCTCCTACACAATTAAATGCAGATCACCGCCCGAAAGCAGTATACGTACTTTGAACGTGATCTTGCCAGGAATATTGATATCAAACAGGTGGACTTTGCGGTGCGTCGCTATAAGTTTGCCTGGTGAAAGTGTGAAGGACGAAGACGAAAGAATGCGAAACCCATGCCTTCTGGTGAAAATACGATGCATGTGTTGTATAACTTGCCGTCACCGGGGTCCCTTTCGGGTATCGAACCTGATACGGCCTCTAAAATCGACTGATTGAAATGCACTAAGCGTATAGCGCACCTCCAACGAGCCAAATCCGATTCTCTGACGCTGCTTCTGAGAGTAGCCTGACGCTCTGGCTCTGAGTTTTCGCAATGTCATACTCTTGTCCTTGTGTATGGCCGATGGTTTCGGCGTACACAGGAAAGTGTACATGGCCATATGGCGAATTGAAGCATTCCTGCCAGGAGTCGGCCGTATGTGCTACCGAAGGAGGGTGGAATAGAGAGATGCAGCTTACAGGCAAGACAACTAGGTCTGGTTTCGCGTCGGAGTTCTTCACCGCCCGATCGATCATGTCCTTGGCATGTTGTAGGTTGGCATGCTTGATGTCTGTCACAGTGGAGGCTTTGGGGAGATCAGAAGGACTACCAAGCTGAATGAGCGCCAGCCTGAATGGTTTGAACTCTGGGAGGCCCGAGAACATTGTTTTGTAGGAGGGGTACGATCTGGCAGCCGATGTGTGACGAAGCAAAGAAAGCATGCAAGCCTGAGGAAGATATGATCGGTCAGATAATAATAATCACTCAGCGCTCAAATGTTGGAGCATCTGTCATCACTACAGTCACAGGGACTGTTCAACGTATGTCTGAACTTTTTTGGCGGTGTCCACTGAACCCAATATTCGATCCATACAACAGGTGCGGCCATGTCACTTCTCGTTGTCTACAATCCTGTCTCTGGGGATTCCACGGCAGAGCGGTTCTTCAATACCCACGTCATCCCCCGCCTCCGCACGGAGAACCGAATTCCCATCGAGATCATTCGCACGCGCGCCCCGGGGGATGCAGGGGCACAAGTCCTCAATTTTGTCAATAGGTACAAGGGGGACATCACGATTGTCCTGGGCTCTGGAGATGGTACCCTTTACGAAATTGTGAACCATCTTGCCGACGTGGGAGGCTTTTCCATCCGCTTTGTCCTCGTTCCATGCGGGACAGCGAACGCGCTATATGCATCCCTTTTCAGCTCCCCCCCGCCCCAGGAGACCGTCGCCTATAAATTACGAGCTCTGGAGGCTTTTCTAGGAGCCTCGACGCCAAGGTTGCTGTGTCTATCCCTCATTTCGCTCCTTGGCCCCCCCTGTGATCGGGGCAATTCCCGACCTATAGCATCGGTCGTAGTCACTTCTACAGCGTTGCACGCAGTCATCCTCAAGGATTCGGAGAAGCTCAGGGAGGAAATTCCTGGCATCGAACGATTCAAAATCGCAGCGCGGAAGAATATTACAAAGTGGTACACCGGTCGCGTCAAACTCTTACCTGTCCCGTCATCTGGCGTCGTCCACATCTACGATCCGCAAGTGGGCGACTTTGTTCCTCTTGGTGATTCCAATGCGAATTATTTTGTGTTGGACATACACGGCCCATTTGCCTACTTCTTATCTACCGTAAATGTAGATCGACTGGAACCCGAGTTTCGCATCAATCCTATGATATCGAAGAGTCCGCCAACGGACGCATCGATGGACGTAGTCGTGGTTCGCCCACAGCGCGATCCAACTTTTTCCATGGATACCCTCCAAGCTCGGGAGAAATTCGCAGAGAAAACCATCGCAGTCCTTACAGCGGCATATCGGGATGGGGACCATATTAACCTGCGCTATTCAGGAGATGGGGACATTATGGACAGTGGTGACGGAAAGGCAATCGTCGAATGTTTCAGGTGTGGAGGATGGGAGTGGATACCTGTTAGTTGCCTCTGCTTCCGGCTTGGTCAGTATCACTGACGCTTCTTTCAAGGATGAGGCAGACGGGGATGCGCATTTGCTATGCGCGGATGGTACCATATTCGAAATAGAGAAAGGTGGTCGAGCTATGTGCAGGGTTGGACCACAAACAGATAAGAACCTACGGAATTTCTATGTTTACGTCTGACGTTACTTGTCTGTACCACGGTATGAAAGCCACTGGTATCAGAATCACAGGATATATCAAGGGCTCAGTTCAAGACTTTGAGAACAGCCACACTGGCCTCCTTATGGCACTGCTCAATGGATTGGTTGCTGTTGATCTGTAGAACGATTCTCAGGATACCGCCTGCGATAGACTTGAATTTCATACCCTAATAACTTGGCCTCGCTTTTCGAAGTACTCGATGACAGGCTTGGAAAGCTCAACATGAGTCTCTAAACAATGGATATTCCGTCAAATTTGGCGCGCCAAAGGCAAAGAGACAAAGCTTACGGAAGCGTTTCTTGAGACTCTCGATGTTATCATCTTCACGCCCGCTGGTCTTCCCGCGTTCTAGGATACGGCGTATCATTACCTCTTCGTCTGCCTCGAAGACCAAGACCTGGGATGGAAAACAAACCTTTCGAGGCCGAATCAACATCCAAGAAATGATAACAGAATGAAATCTCCGTGACATACAGTCATCTCAAATGTCATGGCTTGATCCATTTACGTGGAAAACCGTCGATGAGGAATCGACCTTTGCCATCCGTCCACCC
>JBBPJV010000404.1:0-24118 GCA_038088915.1 Sutorius aff. eximius
CACGTGATGCGGTCACGTGCTATGGTACAGGAAATAAGACGAAGTCCAATGTACGATGTAGTCCAGAAAGTGTAGCGAAAGTGTTAACTAGCTAGGCTAACCCTAGACTAGGATAAAGTTAGGTTAACGGGGACGGTATCGTAACAGGGGGAGGACTTCCTAAAATCTCCAGTAAAGTCCGATGGAGGGGAAATCCTAAGTTCAGTGGGTTTGGTCATCATGGGAGGTGGGTGGAATACGCGAGGTGGTGGTGATGGGGGTCTGGGGGCTCATCGGTAGATTTGTGAGAGTGGTTCAACCAGTTGGGCTGGGAATCTCTGTGAAGAAATAGTGGTTCTATGGAGGGGACTGGCGAGCGATTGCTCAATGTAGTCCTGCTGCTGGGGGGTGGGGAGGGTTTCGTCTTGCTCGGAGAGCAGGGATTGAGATTTAGAATTTGATGAAGGAGAGAGGGATGGCAGTCTGTCGCAGTACGCATGGATTAGGGGATATCTGGGTGGAATGGTGGGCAGCTGCGAAGGTGCCACCTAAGAAAGTCTTAGCGTATTGTTATGCCTAGTCCTGTCTTGGAGTAGGGCATGACCGTTTATACATGCAGGGTGTTCTCAGTGGGTTCTGCTGGAATATTCACAGACAGAGTTCGAGGGAGCTTGCCTGGAAGGAGCAAGGTCAAAGATGAGGGTACACTTGCTCAACTGAGACTGAAGCATTCGGGGGATGGTTATAGCATAGTATTCCAGTTATGCTAAGACTAGGGTACAGGGATGTGTATGCGTGGTCTAAATACAACTACTACCGGTATTCGGGAAGTCTAGGGAATGCTGGGGAAGGAATCCGAGGTACTGGTAGTACTACCCGATCGGTGGAAACCCTGGAAAGGGGATAGACATGAAACAGGGTGGGCCTGGATGTGATTCGATCGGGTCTAAACAAGACAAAGGAAAATGGAGAGTGTAAGTAACAGAGTTCCACATACGAAAGCAGAATGGAAAAGGTCGAGAGAAGTATAGTAGGAGGCCTCATGCCTGGGCAGGTCAGTGGAGGCACTAAGGATGGGTGAAAAGAGCTGCTATCAGATAGTCCAGGGATAGGGGCAAAAAGAACTTAAGTAGTCCGAGCATCAGGGTGACGCAGCTCAGTACAACAAAAGAGAAGAGAAAAAGGTTACCAGAGCATCCCACAAGCTGTTGTAACATATTTACATTTCCTAATCATCACCACAACAAACACTCTACTTATACTTTTTCTCTTCATTATTATCACTATGATCATGTGACTTTCCCCTATCTCCTCTTTTCCTATGATCACATGACCAGGGTCCAGACTCTATGATGTCAGATCACGTGACTGATCTAAACTCATGACATCATAGATGAGAGCCCCTTTTGTCATTGATCATATCTTTTAGCTATCAGTCATATCACTCTCTATTTATTAGTCAAGGATATTAGTCATAGTCTTGGTGCTAGTATATATACCTGGGTAAAGCAATGACTGGATCTCCAGTCTAGCTCACTTGGGCATTATCTGGACCTAAGTCTGAGGCCATAGCAAGTGTAGATATCTAGTCTCATTCCTATCCCTGCCCATGGCCACCATACCATGTGTTTCCTTCTTCCCTCTTCATCATAAAATATTGCCAGGCATCATAGTTGGTTCTGTTGGAGTTTCACCTTGGTGCTTCAACCTCTTTCATAGATTTGTTTCAGGCACAGCATGATCTGTGTGCAGGCCCTTGCAGCATATAAGGGTCTGGTGCAGTTGGACTGATTCCCCCAGTCTTGTCAACCTGGACAATACCTGAGTGGTGTTACGACCAAGCCCCTGAGGGATTGGGCAGCAAGTATGGAGCTGTTGCTCCACCCAGTGGCAAGGAGCACAGTACTCCTAGAGGTCGGAGATCCTGGAAAGGGCTACCAGGAGGAGGGACAAGGAGAGCCTGATAGGCGGACAGGCTGGAAGGCGTAGGAACCCGAGAGGGTTCAAGGAAAGATCGGAAGGCCAAGGAGGAAGGCCGGAGGATGAGGGGACTGCAGGGGAATACTGCAGGGGGCGAGGACAAAGGCCATGTCTAGTGGGGACGAGGAGGACATCAAGGAATCAATGTACGACGAGGATGATCAGTCTCAGACTGATGAACGGAGAACTTAAGGATAGTGAAGGACTCAAAGACGGAGTCCATGGAAGGAGGAAGACCTGAAGGATGGTGGTGGTCGCAGTGCTAGGCTGAGGGTCGACGAGATGCACGCAGTGCAGTGAAGGGAGAAAAGCTAGTATTGGGATAACAGAGGTATAGACATGAGGGATAGATAGAGACGGGACTAGGCAAGTACGGGAGTACTATGTCCTAAGTACCAGGTAGGAACTAGCATGAGGAATACTACAAGGAAGGCGCAAGTCTTATATAGTAAGGCAAGCACGGGAAAGTAGTATCCGTAAGAGGAATGAAAGAATAAAGGAGATACTAAGGTATATCCTGTTGGAAAGCCGAGAGGAGAGGCGGAGAGATCTATGCTAAGAATACAACGGACAGCCGTGGGTCCGAGGGCAAGAGATCTATAGTAGGAATACAATGGAGAGCCGTGGGTCCAGGATAGATGGAAGGAAAGGAATAGGCCATATTAGGATATCCGGTGGTAAAGGGAAAAGGAACACTGGGATTCCGTAAAGGGGACTCATGTAGGACACGAGGAGAAAGGCAATCTAAGATGACGAACTGTGAGGTGAGTCATCAGAAGCAGTAGTCCATGATCCATGCTGGTGGCG
This sequence comes from Sutorius aff. eximius, assembly GCA_038088915.1. NCBI lineage: Eukaryota > Fungi > Basidiomycota > Agaricomycetes > Boletales > Boletaceae > Sutorius > Sutorius aff. eximius. The sequence continues at coordinate 2,767 of JBBPJV010000404.1, forward strand.
TGGGAATGGCTATGAAAAGGATAATAGTCACGTGAGTAAAAGAATCACGTGATGGGTGAAATGTAGTCCATGAGGTTTGGACACCGAAGTGTAGGAACAGCTACAGGATCTGCCATATAGCGAGCATGGGAATGCGGACTAGACAGTGAGACGAAGGAGAAGTCAAAGGAGTCTACAGGGTAGCAAGCATTAGGAATGCGAGCTAGACTGTGAGACGAAGGAAATAAAAGGGGAAACAAATCGTAACAAGTGGTAGTTGATCAAGTTAAATGGTGGAATGCAAGTATATTGTATTGATTTCACTCCTAACATACAATAATCCTGATACTTTTTAGTATCACACTGCTCAATATCCAGTGTTATCCAGGATGGTTTGTGACTACTTGGCTATTGAAAGATCTGCTACAGCTTCTGAGCATGCTTTCTTTCAAGATGAACCAACAGTAACTCCATTGCACAATAATCTTCAAACCTTGAAAAGTGGCCATGCAAGTGGAGATTTGAAGGCAGAAACAAAGGCTTTATAATGGAAAAGGATAGATTGAAGTATAGAGCTGGTTTAAAATGTTATATAAGTTGGAAGAATATGATTGAAAAAATTTGTTTGGAGTTCAGGTTCAAGTTTACATAAAAGTGACCCTGAATTGCATCAGCAGACCTAAGTGCTGGCCCAGTGCTGGGCCAGCACATCAAATGGGGAAAGTGTCATAAAATGGTGTACCAGTCCAATCACAGTCCTTGTTCAGCCTTGCATAGGTTTACAAAAGCCTTGAGAAGCACAACATAACAAGTTGCTTTTGCAGATGTGGACTGAACTGAACTTTGACAACCTTATACCCAATCTGACAGTCCCAGAGGCTATCATCTGTGAGGGAAAACACACATTTGTGGGCCTTCAGGAATCAGAATGCTCCCCACCCACCCAGGGTGCTGTGGCAAAACTGCGCCACCGCGTATTACGTAAGCGATTACAGACAGCAGTGAATACTCACGTTCCGACCACAAGTTACACATCGTTCGCTTCGTGAGAAGCCATACAATTTCGATAGTATCCGACACCAAGGTGTGTCCTCTAGTGTTGACCGATCACATCAAATCCATGTACATACCCGTACCACAGAAAAGGCACCGAACACTAACACGACGAAGCTCTAGCCCGTCGTCCCCGCTTCCTGCGATGTAGGCCTCACGGGGCCCGATGAGAGGGGCAACCCACGTGAGTTTAGCATTGTTCATGAGTTCGTGTTCACCATGTTCGTTCGATCGTGCTGGTGATCCGACTCAGACTCTCGTCTGAGTCTTATCGACTGCGCATTCATGAAAAGCTGCCACGGTAATCATGCTAGAGAACTCTAGGTCAAAAAGGAAAGTGATTGGTTCGTCGTCGAGATCACGTTGAAACAGCATGAGCGAGCAGGTGCCTCTTTGACGGTTGTCCATTTCTTTGAGTTGGACCTGCAAGGTAATTCAAAACATTCCGCCCATATGCCCTGGCGTGCGATTGTGCGCAAGACTGTGCCGTAGCGTGAACCGACGAGTTTAAATTGTCAACCCACTCGGTTGGTATGAAGCGAGAGCGAATCATATGCATCAACGGGGTGGTTTGTCAGGCTTCCTTGGGGCGGCGCGCACGCATATTCGTAAGTGGATCAAATGAAGCTCGGGGCTCTATGATTTTCGGTCGCCGGTTGATAGCCTCGGGTGCTCACCTCCATCGAGTGAGGGGCTAGAGAAGCCCAGAATGTCGGATCGAGTATCTAGAATGCCAATAGGCGTGCCATGAGTTCAATACGCTCAGAGGAACGAGTCGGGATTAGAGACTTGGGTAATCAAAAATGGTGAAAGTGTTTGTCGTGTGGCGGGACGATGGGATGACAAGAACACAAGCGGGTGCGCACACATTCGCGCCCGGGTAGGGCATGCTCGTGAGACAAATCCGCATCCTGTACGTGTGCAGACCCTCGATAAGCGGCATGCGAGCACTGAGGATGATTTGACCGCACTCGGGTCACGGGCTGTGCCCTGGAAACGATCTTGAGAGGTCGATGGAGCGAGGACAGCCGCATACCGCTACGCGGACTCTAGGCAATTCGACTCATAGCTCAGGCTAAGGCTTTACGGACAGCTTGGGTGAGGTTCAGTAATGGCATTCTGTAACCGGCAGGATCGGATATTGTAAGATGTGCCCAACCTAGGCGTAAGTGTTAGATGGATGGGGCGGCTAGAAGAGGCAATGACCTTGCAAGACAAAGCGTTCGCCCTCTTGCATAGGGCGGAAGACCAACTTTATAGGAAGATATGAAAACCCCGGCTGTCTGAGGGTAAATTGAGCCTGATCGTTCCCCACGGCATCCAAGTAGTGAACGTTGACGAGGCCAATTGTGGCGGTCACCTTGGAACGCAATCTCCTACGGATGACGCACGATTTGCTCGTCGTCTTCTTGGAGGCGCGGAAGGGAAAGCTGACGTTCTGTCTGTCCCGCTCTACGAGTGCGCCGAGATGGACATTAGCAAGCTGTCTAGAGGCGCGGCGTTGAGTAGCACAAAGTCGGTGGGTTCCTAGAGCACAGCATTAAGAAAGCCACGGACAGTGAACCGGGGGAGGTAAAGGAGGGCATGTTGCACAGGACGAGTTTCACGGCTGGCCGAGAGGTCTATCAGGCATGTGTGGTCGAGAGAGTGCGCATTTGCGTGCCCCAGTACAGCGAATCGAACCTGGCAATAAAATGAGTGCAACCGGCACCAGAAATCGACAAACGTACCTTGATGTGGTGTTTTCAGTGGCATAGCCTAGACAAATCCAAGGACCTTATTTGTGGACATTGAAAAAGGAGACAAGATGCGACGCGTTTTGTTGAGCAGAGCCTCGTCGTCGCAGCGCAACAGAAAGCCAGACTCGGCTAAACGAGCCCACGACTCGACGACGACGAGCGAGACTTTTGCCACATCCAAGCTACATACTGACTTTCTTTTCTTTTTTTTTCGACCTTTTGTGGCGCCGCACCACGCCTGCATTGCAATGGTTTGCTGTAGACCAATGCTTCGCTTTGGTGAGAACCGTGATGTAGTTTTTGTTTGGTAGTCAAGCCAACGACAATTGATCAGGCACCGAGTCGGCCACACGTTCCACACACATTTTACTCGGACTTGGCAGACTCAGGGTTGCTTTCTTCCCCTCACTGCAAGTCCTCTCTGACGTCGCCAACTGACAACACCAACGCCATTCTACTGACAGTCACGACAGCGAACTCAGTGTCCTCTTTATTCGCCCCCTAATGCCACCGACGCTCAAGCAACGACTCGCTGCCCTCTCTCTCGCACCCTCCTCTCCCTCCTCGCCCCTAACCGCGGCGAACCTAAAGAAACCCTTTCAGCATCCTTGGAGACGAGGTTTCCAGGATCCGACGACGGGCGAACTCGATGCGCGTGGTAGGATTCAAGAGATCATGGGCAAGGTCATCTTTCAGGCTGGGGTGGACTATGAGTGAGTATCGTCCGAGTTATGAAATCCCATTTTTCTCATCAACGTGGTGGGAAGGACGAGACCCATGTAAGTCGAGACGATGTCTAGATGTCATCGCCTGGTCACGTTTGGGTGTAGGGTAATCATCAGTGCCTCGGCGCTTCCTGATCCTCATCAAGTGTCATATGATGCCCTTTTGTCGTGCGTGGTCTCGTCGTCTCAGCGAAATCCATACAAACCATGCATCACCTAGTCGCATTCTATCATACCTTGACCTTTACGGTGCGTTCCTTTGCGATATGCACACACTACTCCTCATCTCTCCTAGTGGAGTCCGACTATACCGTAGTGTTCTTTGCTGCTGGAGGTCGACACGCTCCCAGCTGGAACTGGGTATGGAAAGCATACCGTAGCCTCAGCCGCAAATACCGCAAGAACTTGAAACGTCTGGTAAGTCCCCACGTCGTTCGTTCCCACGTCGTGTCCAACTCTATCCTAAGTTTATCGTACACTCGTCCTTCTTTTCCAAGAGTACGTGCTTTCTGTTCCCATTCCACGTTGTAGCTTATGTCATTCCAGTGCTGTTTTCCCTGGCGGGTGCCATCATTAGGTTTGCATTCGCACCCGTTCTCGACCGTTTTTCTCACTCGCGTGTAGTCCCAAGTTCTTTCGCAAAATAGTGTATATCGACACGCTGTCAGGACTCGCCCATCATGTACCGCTGACGCAAATTGACATTCTGCCTGCAGTATATCAGTGCGTCTTCGTTGTTTTCGTGCCTAGCGAGGTCTTGAACGAGTTTTCAGAGAGAACACGAGGCACGAACAACAGATAAACTTGCCTATACCCATCCGCGCGAGCGTATTTGGCGTGCCACTCGAAGAGCTCATGGGATGCGAGGGTGAAAAAGGTGGTATTCCTCGAGTTATCAAGGATTCGATCCAATACATTCGGGAAAGTGGTAAGTTCAAAGTGTTTGATCGTACCTTCAGATCTTGGGATTCCTCTTTGCAGGTTTGAAGGAAGAGGGGCTATTTAGACGATCACCAAATTCTGCCTTGCTGAGGCAGGTACAACAGGCTTATGACAGAGGTGCGTGTAGTTTCTGTCCAAGCTGTCATCTCGAGTCGAGCGTTGCCCAGGCCAGGTCGTTTCTCTCGACATGTTTGACGATCCCTATCTTGCGTCCGTTCTGATCAAGAAATACTTGCGGGATCTTCCTGATCCGCCATTTTCCGAATCGCTTTATCCTGTCATTCGGGATTGCCCCACGATCTCAAGCAATCTATCTGACTTGGTAGCCGTTACCTACATCCGAGACACCCTCCTACCGCAGTTGATGCCATGCGTATACATCCTCCTGGGCTATGTCCTCCGTGAGCACAGCCATGTTCACCCTACGTCGTTTGTTCATGTTGTCTTTTCAGACCTCCTTCACGAAGTGTCATTACATTCGCCAAGCAACCGCATGGATGCACATAACCTGGCTATTGTCATTTGTCCCAATCTCGTCAAGAGCTCGAGTCCCATGCGAGACGTTATGATGTGCGCCGTTCCCGGAGGTCCTCCGCTACCTAGCGAACTTCCGTCACTGTCGTCGTCCATGACCACCTCCACCACGCTTTCCGGGTCGTCTGATTCCATCTCTGGAGGAAGCACCACCCTCGGTGGTGTTATCAAACTCTGCATCCAGCGATACTATGAAATATTCGACGAAATCAAGGACCGCTCCGAACCTGTATCGTCTTCACGACACCTCTCACGCTCACCCTCCCCACTTTCCTCTTGCGGCTCCTCTACGTCCCTCTCCAAACCACCCCGACCACTCTCCTTGGCGATCGACGATGAGGACAGCATCGATGACGCGATGTTGGTCATGCCAATTGGTCCCGCCGGCAACGCTGGCTCCTCATGGCATACAAGGGACGGTCGACCGAACGTGACGGAGACCTTGGGGAGCGGAAATGCGGCCAGCCCCAGCTCTCCATTTCCGTACCAACCACGGCAGCGCAAGACGGTGCGGACCGTCCAGGGTGACCACGCTGGGCCCAGCAACTGCCACGGGAATGGGAACGGGAACGGGAACGGGTCATACTCGACGGTCGCCTCGCGCAATCGTGCCCGATCGACTTTGAGCATCGACAAGACGGGTGGGTTCGGGAGTGGGTCGATCGCGGTTGGGCGAGGGACGCTGAGGAAGGCGTCTGGATCGGGGGTGGAGACGATGGGGATTACGGCGGGAGGGTTCTTTACGCCGCCTGCGTCGCCGCCGCCAGTCCCTCCTGTGCCTGCTTCGGTGTCGGGGCAGTCGGAGGAGCAGAGTTAGGGCGGTGATCTGTTTTCTGTTTTCGATTTTCGACATTTCTTTTTTGTCGAGTCTGGTTATCTATGTCACTGGACGATCTAGCCTTTTGAATACGTATCGCTTCGTTCAGGATGTTCAATTGTTGTGCTTGGTCCTTCTGGATAGGCGCGCAAGGGTATGCAGTGTGGAACTGCAAACTGGATCTTTGCCCCTCGTGTGCTACAACTCCACGCCTTTGAATTTCGTGCTCTCCTGAGAGGTGACGTTGGGACTCGATCTCACTTGGTGTGCGGTCGGTCGATGTTGCCGATCGGACCGGATTCAGTATCCGCTCGACAATACTTTTTGCAAAAGTGAATTGGGAACACTCGCGTCGTACCTACACCAGCTCAGATCAGTGTTCTTTCGATTCGAGTGGATGTCAGGATGAACGTCGTTGAGATTGAGGGCGATGAACTCGGCCATGGAGATCATCACGTTGTGTTCACACGGCGTAGAACTTTGCACGCCCTTGGAAGTGATGCTTCACAAAGGGTGATATGTGTCACGTGTGTTGATTACATAATACAACGCAACCCCTTATTTTGACCGCAAGTTGAGACGAGCCACACGGCTGGGAAGACATTGCCGAAACCACCCACCGACGCGCACATACTATTGGGCCCTGTTTCGACAAGTTCCGTTTCATTTACTCAGTTCACAATGACCGGCGATCACCCAAGAGTGCCTCGAGCCCTTGGTCAGGCCATCCCACGCCTCGTGGTTTCCATGCCATGCCAAGGAATGTTGGGTATATAGCTGTTCGCTTTGACGTCGAGGCTCGAGTGCGTTCGACCAGGGGCCTTTTTCGTCTAGTCAACGATACAACAGGCAAGTTATTTTATTTGCAACGCGATCAGGTTCCCCCGTCACATTTCGTTCTGACGCGCGACGTCGTGCTTGTTTAAACAGAGCGATAAACGTATAGGATGAGCGACCCGTCCAAGGACAGCGCAACGCCACCTATCGTCAGCGGCGTCGGGCTCAAATTGGAAACGACGATGCCATCCGCCATCAGAAGGCGGAGGGGAGTCGGTGCGAGGTAAGATACCTAGGTGGTCGGTTCGGTTCGGTTCTCATGCCACCCGTACTAGTGGTTCAGTCGCGAGTACCCTCAGGGGTTCGCAAAACAAGACGTTGGCCATGTCGGATTTGGAGGCGTGAGTGTGTGTCTTATCGATCGCCTGCCTGCCTGGGTTGACTGGACCTAGTCTTCCCAACGGCTGGACGAAGGTCAAGCACCCAGAATTGGGCGTCTATTACGTCAATGAGGAAAGGGTGCGTCGGACCCAGGGTGTATGCGTCTGGCGACGGTGGTTACACGACGTGTCAGGGATTGTCCACGTTTTCGAACGTCGTCCAGCCCAGGACACGTTTCCTGGTCATGGAAGGCGCTGACGTACTCGGAAGAAGCCCTGCGTTACAAGCGTTGCTTGAAGACCAAGAAGTCGACTTGGTAGTGGACGTACAATGCATCAACGGGACTACGAGGGTGTGTTATTATTGTGTCTCTCACGTTGAGCGGCGTGTCTTTTGGCTCGAAGGTATCGGGCATGAGGAGGTGGACATTCCGTGTTCGTCGAGCAAGTGCTCCAAGGGTTCGAGGGTACATTGTTCGTTGGTTTTCTTTGGCCTGTCGTTTTCGAGACTGATTATTTTCAAGGTGTGGAGGCGCAGTACTGGTGAGTGGATCTGTCACTGAACGATTATAGGGTCATGGATACGACGGCATTCAGGGAACATTGTGAACTATTTCCAACGACCTTTACGGTGACCAAGGATGTCACTGGTGAATTGAAGGACGTATTGCTACAAGCTGCGGCGGGTGAAGGAGCTGGCCGATTGTTTTTTTTTTTGTCTTATACGATCGTCCAAACAGATAGGCTCTTGGTCAAATTTTCGACGTCGCCGTACGAGAAGGAACATTTAGAGTTCATGCTGAATTTGGTCAAAGAGATCGAAGGTCAGCTCCCTTTCGTTGTCTTGGGAGGGTACTAATCCATCACGTGCAGCAGACGTCCGGGAAGGGAGCAGTCATGCTGCTTGGATTGTTGGTATGCACGGTTCAGTTTTCATCGATCCTCTACTCACCGGGTTTACCTTGCAGCAAGATTCATGGCCCTCCACAGTAAGGCGATCGCGAGACTGTGGTATTGACATTTTCATTCTGACTCTTCAATGCATGAAAGACGATGGGGTGTTGCAAAGCACTTATGGCCAAGGTGACGATTATTTCGACACCGAGGATATACGGCCGAGCCTTGGCCCTTATCAACGACCCTTTCTCCTGACACTACTCGGACCGCTATTTCTCAAGTCTCCTGATGTGTATGCAGCAGAGTTGCACTCGTTCCACGAGAACTTTACCCTGGCACGCTGGTCAAACTTTGTCCACAAAGTTGACCAAAGCATCCGTGACTCTAACCTGCTGGTATCCGGGCTCTTGTTGCTTTCGTTCCTACAATCCCTGACATGTATGCCTTGTAATCATAGGCGACGGTGCTCCTGAGCACGAATGTGGGGCTACTCGCCTGGAGCGAGAATGGCAAGACAGGGGGACTTAGTTCGCCAACACCCGAGCAGATCATGACGTATATTTCGATCATCTGCAGCGTTGGGAGCATCATCATTGGTCTCGCCATCTTCAAGCAATATCGCGCTAAAGGCGCTGATACGCCACTACGAGCGGTAATATCAGTTTTGTCAGCTTTTCCCCGCCAGGTTTAACTCTTTCGCAGGTCGTGGTACTGAAGCGTATCCTAAAGGAGCCATTGGGTCTAGAAAGACTTGCGATCATATGTAGTCTTCCATATGTGTTGCTGATGTGGGGGTATGTGAGGATTCTAATGAGTAATGTGGCTTGCAACTAAATTTTAGTGCGACACAGTTTAATCGCGTTCCTTGTGGCATTCGGGATCATCTTTTACCGCGGTACGGGTATCCAAGTTCTCGTCCCTGTCAGCGTGGCGCTCTTCTTCGTTTGCCTTTGTCTCTTCTTCTGCCTGTATACCGCAGGACCGCCCGAAAAGGAATGCCCGAAGTCACCGAAGTCTTCACACGAGAACGGGGCCTCACTTTCCAGAGTTTAATTGGAGCAAGGCAGGATCCAGTTCCCTGCGCTGATGCGCCCATGTCGTTTTTATTGCCCGCCGTCACCCTATTCGCCATCATTCCGCACACTTCTTTATTTACTGTGAAGGACGATTGCTTGATATGTTTTTTTACGCCCTGCACCACTGAACGATGTATCTGGCTTATTTTTGAATTGATTGCAGGTGATCATATCTTGAGCGCTCCGTGCCTCGTGTACGCCACGGCTCCAGTCTAAATTTACTCCTGCAGAGACGCGGTTGGTGGGCAAACGAGTGCAACTGTTACGAAGCTCTCCCTTTCTTGCATTGTGGAAACTAGAACTCGTCCGGTCACGTCATGGCTCCAACGGCCCCCTGTTGAGACCCATGCATGGCGGCCCGACGTGCCCACTGATGTGGCACTAGTGCTGATGGATTCGGCCGCCCATATAGGCGACGCAGTTGATAATGGTCACTGGGACATTTGGCTTACCTCTTTGGGTGAGGCAAGCGACAGATAAAATACTGGGATGCTTGCCCTGTTTCCCCCCATCGCGTCCACTCTGTTTTGTGACCTTTGATTGACAGTAATCTATAATCTGGATTTATGACGAGCGAACCATCGTACGACGGGACACCCCTCAGTCAGTTGTTTGCGGAGGAAAAGGGGGGTTGGTCTGGGTACGTCCGCCCGTACAACACTTCAGCCCTGTCCCAACATCGCGCCTGGACTTACCCATCCTGTCACGTCCCTAGATACGTTGAATGGGAAAACTACCCTGATAAGAAGGCGATCGCGAGAGCCGTCCTGGGGACGCACCAGTTTTCGCCGGTCCCAGGTCCGTCTGCGCTCCTCGGTCGCGTTCCGGGCTCACCTGTGCCCGTGTAGAGTTCCAGTTCGTGCCCCTCCCGAATACGAACCCGGTCTTGATCGGGCGTCGGTGGAAGGAGTATCACCACGCGCTCGGTCTCGGGTCGATGGTCGATTTTAGCTGGGAGACGGTGCAAAAGGAAAAGCCAGATTTGATCCACTTGTTGGTGGGTCCGCTTGACTGAGCTCTTCTCTTCACCGTTGCAACACGCTTGTTAGGATTTTCCGTACAACGGCGAGACGCGTCGCGATCAGCTGTTGCAGGGCAAGGTCACGGACAATAAATATCACTTGTACGTTGTTTCTTTTCATCTCTGGGAGGTATTCCAACATGCTTTCCATGCAGCGTTCGGAACCACGGTGGGATACCCGACATTGACGAAGACCTCTTCAGGCTCGACATCGGTGGGCTAGTCAAGAACTCGGTATCGCTCTCCCTCAAGGATCTCAAGGATCCGGAACAGTTCCCGTACGTGCCGATATTTGGTTCGATGACTGATGATGACGATGCGTAATACGGAAATAAGCCAAGCGGAAGTTACCGTGACACTCCAGTGCAGCGGTACGCGCCGGATCGAGCAGATTCGGGAGTACCCTGGCGATGGAGACGAACTTATCAACGCCCCTTGGGGTGAGGGTGCCATGTACGTCCTCGACATGCGTCATACCGGACGCCGGTCGTGTTGACCCCTGATAGTGGCACTGCGGTATACCGAGGCGTACCCCTGAAGAAAGTCTTGAAGAAAGCTTGCGGCGGCGTCCTGCCTGAATGCCAACACCTCGAGTTCGTCGGGGCGGATACCTACTTCAAGTCAGTTCCTCACTTGGAATCGTAACACGTTCTGACCCGGACGACTTGCAGGAAGGGCGACGTGTTCAACTATGCCGTGTCCGTGCCGTACCGTAAAGTCCGGGCGAACGAAGAGGTGTTGTTGGCGTGGGAGATGAACGGGAAGCCGCTCCCCAAGATCCACGGTGCTCCGCTGCGTCTGGTGGTTGCTGGGTACATTGGCGCTCGGAGCTGCAAATGGGTGTACAGGATCAACGCGCTCGCCGAACCGAGTCTGGGTCCCGTGCAGGCTCAGGAGTACCTTTACTATACATCGCAGGTGGGTCGGGCTCGACAGTCCCAAGGTCGATCTCTTGATGCCATCGTTGTCTAGGTTGGAAAGCAAAATTCAAAGTACTCCAATGGGTTCTCAATCCAACAGATGCCTGTTTCGTTTGTATCGGTTCCGCTTGTGGTAGGAAAGCAACGCTGACGTTGGCCCTTTTTTATGCAGGAGCGCTATTATCTCCCCGCTGGATAAATCCGTCATCACCCACGATGGGTTCATCGAGCTGAAAGGCTGGGCATACAGCGGCGGCGGTAACTGGGTCGAAAGGGTAGAGGTTTCTCCCGACGGGTGCGCGCCTCTTTTATCAAGACTTTATTACCGCATCGCTCATCGTCATCTTTAGCGGTCACGTTTGGTACGCGGTCGACCAAGACGACATGACGGAAAAGGTACGAGTCGCCTGTCTCGTTCCCTCGTCGATTCTGACGTACGCACCCCTAGCACTACCACGCCTGGCGACTCTGGAGCATCAAATTGCCCATCGACGCTGAAGGCTGGCTCGAATTCTGTGTTCGCACGTGGGATTCTTCCAACAACACGGAGCCTACCTTTGTCCGCTCTGCGTGGAAGTACGTCCTGGGTGAATCGTCCCCATCCATGGTTCTGACGAGCTTGCCGCTCTCCAACAGTTGGGACCTCCACGTCACTTCTTCTTGCCACCGAATCAAACTGTACAGCGTCAACAAGACAAGGGCGGCAACGAGAAAGAGACTTGAGGAGTTGGCGGCGAGAGGGGAGGGTATAGAGCCGTTGTCGAGGCCATTGGAATTTTCGCTCGAGGATCGTGAGGAGTATCTGGCGGAATGCCGCAAACGTCCCCGCGAGCCATTGAATTGATTCGATATCTAGCACTTCGACAAACGAGAGGCTTTAGTATGGTGTAGCGATCTATCGGTGCCGTATGTATCCGGGACTCTATGCTAAATATAACGTTTTGGATTTTTGTATACCTCTCAGGCTATATCAGCAAACGGATGATACTATAGTAGATTCGCTCATAATGCGTGGGCTTTCGGTTGAACCATCATTGTTCCCACTAAATATGCATTATCAGATATAGTAAATAATAGTTTGATAGGGTCATATACCAGTATGACCAGCTCAAATGGTCACCAGTGCTGACACTAGGAGGGACAAACTCTTCCACCCAACGCAGACTACACTAGTTAGCTACATTAAACGGTTATAGACTCATAGTGTGTAATCTATGTCACATGGCTGGAGGGTGCCACAAATAGTCACAGAATGTGACATGTCATATTGCATTAACCTCATAATGCATAACTTTTCGACTGCCCCACCCGTATGCATTATGAGCAAATCTACCGTACCTCGAACATAGCCTCACCTACCTGGGTACCCGAGTCGTGCCATCATTCTACACCCTGGCCAACATCCACCTCTCTCCTTCCTCCCCTCCCAAATTAGTGAGTCTAGTTCTGGAATACAACCCACAGCCCTACGTGCCGCCTTCGTGGCTTTGGACGAGTAGCAGTCGACATAAGAATGGTAGACGCATGGAACGATGCGGAATACGTGACAGTCTGGGGGGGGATGTACCCCTAAAATGGTATATACTATTTAACACGGAAGGCCCGGTGGGCGGCAGCTACGAAATCCCAGCTGTGTCTTCCGACACCCCAACGTCAACGTCCACATGAGGAAGTTTCCGCACCAACGAATTTAACTGGTGATCGATAGCGGAAAGTTCCGAGATTTCTTGGTCATAAGACCGCAGAAGCTTCTCTATGGATTCAATAATATTGTATCGATTTTGAGCAACAATTCTATCATGCGCCAGACATGAGAGACGGCAAACTAACAGTACGTACTTGCGATTCGCGAACACGAGTACGAAGTCTATGATAATGCGGGAAGCAAGTACTGGCAGGCGCCTCATGGTGCCTGCCTGTGTCGTGACGGAAGCAAACGAAGAGCCTCCATGATGGGGCTGGGTTGAAGCCCTCGGCGCTTCAAGGTCTACTCATTCTGGTAATCAACCACTGGCACCACCAGCTTTCACTAGCAATGCAGACGTTGATCAGCTCACGGCTCTTTCGATTCATGCTATCGCTCCTCGCCCGCTTCTGTCGGACCGCCGGACGTATGGCGCTCCCACTTCGAGTTCGGTTTGCCTCATTTTGGAGGTCAATCCTGACGTTTACGCGTTGTGGAGCCCAGTCCCGATCCCGCATTCGATCTCGTGCAAACGGTGACCCCACGGTCGGCAACAACGTCTCCAGAGACCCTCCGCAAATTCCACAGCAACTCTCAGAGGGTCTCGCGACTCTGCCCGTCTTGGGTACCGTTCAGCGGGACCGCGAAGTCCAAAGGTGTCAAGGGATTTTGGCCCAGGCTATAAGGGGACCGGCTCTGACGCATTAGTCCCTGCGACTCCTGAGACTGGATCACAGCGTTACAAACCCAGAGCAGGTATTACCACTAGGTGAAGTGCCTGCGGTTTCCCTGTCTCGAAGTCATTCTTAATCTCCGTTTGTTTGTTACGACCTTCAGTCAGGGCCCTGATTCGGACGTGGTCATCCCAGCGGGGCAACAAACACTCTTGGACGCGTGAGTTCGGGTCTTGTGCGGGACTCCGCTATTCCTTGAAATGGTCGATAGATCACCGCGACCTCCGAACGGATGGAAACGACGCGTTCACCCGGAAGGAATGTTTACTTTTATCATGAAGGATTAGTATGTATCATTTCCCAGCACAGGATGCCCCAGTATCGACCCTTTTCAAGCGTCTATTCACGGAGAGTGAAATCATTCATCAAGACGTAGAAAAGCGGATACTCTCTTGCGCTACCGCGCTCATCCAGCAAGCAAAGGGAAACGACCATGTTAACCTGAACGATCTCACGGAAATTGTACTGAACATGGACGATAAGCAACGCATCTACTATTACTTTGTTGACCACACGAACCGCCTTCTCTTTTGGGTCCATGAGGTTAGCGCGCGGAAGCACCTTGACACCGATTTGCAAGGAATAAATGGACATAACCACATTAGTACGTTTGACATGGTACTGCTTTTTTCCACTGACAGGAGTGTAGGATATTTCGTTGAAGCCGGGTATTGGTATGGATCTTCAGTGGCCTTTGAGGCATGTTTCTTCGTGTTTCATTCTATTTTGACACTGACCTTGACTTAAAGTATATCTTATATGACATGGAATCAAGGTCCCATTGCGAATACTACCCGCACAAGCGTGCTCTTCCCCATGCAGTATTCGAGGAACTCAGAGGGATGCTCAATTATGCCAAGACGGGTGCATTCTTTTGTGAAAATATCCACGTCGTGTTCTCACTAGACCACCAGACATGATGACTGCCAATTCTTCCACAAGTCCGTTTACACAAGACGAGCTTGTAGAGATCTTGGATTTGGTAAACTCACTTAAAGGTGCATTTCCCTACCTCCTTTCTCTCAATCTTGCTGACTTTGAACAAAGACGACAAGGTGATTTCTGATTCCTACAGCATCTGGATCATTGGTGTGGATACGTCTCGATACGTCCTTAAACATTGCTAATGCCACTTGAAGCACGGCTAATGGCCTACTTCAGTGAGTGTCACTGCGACATCCCTGTTAACCCCCGCTTGAATAAGGTATTAGCCGAAGATCAATTCGTGAATTTTTGCGGTCAACCGTGCGCACGTCTGAACGCAGATACACCACTGTTGGAGCCGCAAACGTGGAATCATAGCATTGTTTTCAGCGTTACCAATGTCTTTCTTTTCTGGTCATTGAATGAACATGCCGTCCGTTTGCAACGAGTCTGGGTTGACGGCATAGTCATTCACCCTCGTTGGAAAGATTTTATCAGTAGGCTCACGAACGAGTTGGCTCGGTATACCATTTTTGTGGGTACCCATCGCTTTGGATTCTGGATATCTTATGCCTCACAGTCCACAGTGATGCTCGCTGTGAATTTCAGTTTTCTCGCTGTCCCTGGTGTCACCACCAGAGGGGCGCCTGCAAGTCGGATCCAGATCATCATCTACTGTTCGATCGTTTCAACAATCGGGTCCATCGTGTTCTCCCTTGCATTGCTAAATTTGTACAGCGATCCACGACTTATGGATGCCAGCCCTGCGGTATGTTCCGGTGGTGGATCCCCATTCATAATGCTGACATTGACGATAGGCAGAAGTAATGAAGACGCTCGGTCAGAAGAAATGGGGGATGGCGCGATTTGCAATCATGCACAGTCTTCCGAATGCCTGTCTTATATGGTCGTACGTCAATCCATGATCTCTTCTGTCCTCGCCTTATCTGTATTGCTTCAGGATTTTACTCTTCGCCGCTGCACTTGCGGTCCAGATTTTCGGTCCGAAGGAGCTTCCCACTTGCACAACCCTCGGCATCGAATTTCTCATTCTTGCATTGCTTGGGATCATGAGCATGCGCATCATGTGGTTGTTTTTTGCGGACGCCGATGAAGATGAGGAGAAGGCTTCCGAGAAAACTGAGGATCGTCTAGCCATGGAGCCAACGCGAGACCTTGAGCAGGGTTGCTTGACGAAGTGCTTCGCTTTCTGAGAAAGGTTTGGATTCATTCATGGATGCGATTCGGACAAGGTTCGCTATTGCATAGCGCGGACGGTCTTTTTATCGTGAATACTGATGTTGATATGTACACTTCAACTGTGCATCGACTTCTCGAAGGAATCTATCATGGCCTATGGGTTTCGTAACCTCGGGATACCAATCGCAGTACTGCCACCTTTAGGCTTGTGGTTTCAAGCGCCACTGGTTCGAAACATTAATTAAATGAAAAGTCCAAAGGAGACTACCAGCGCTTGTGATACCAACGAAATACTACTGGGCCAGCAATGCCAATCTCAACGGGCTCAGGAGTCAAGACCATTCCGCTTTCTGCTATCGCTCCTTATTCGCCTCCGTTGGTCCTCTGCACGTACAGCACTCACACTCGCAGCTCGACTCGCCTCAATTTGGAGGTCAACCCTAACGTTTGGATGTCGCCGAAGCCATTGTCAAGTTACACTGTATGCGAACGATGTACCCGTGCTGGAAAAGAGCCCATTGGGAGAACGTGCACATATTCCAGAACCCGTCAAAACGGAGGATGACGGCAGAGAAACTCTACCGTCCAGGATAAAACTCACTGGTAAAGCGAGTTGACCAAATACCAGGCTTAGACTTCAAGCTGTCGGTTTGACTTTGACCCACACCCTGCGACTCCCGAGCGGGGATCGCAGTGCGGTAATTAGGTGAGTGCCTGGAACTTTTGTTCGTCGGTGATGTTCTTACTCTCTGTGCGTTCTGGTCCTTGGCCAGAGTTCTGAACCCCTGAACATTCTGGCCGGACAACAAACGCTCTTGTCCGCGTACGCTTGCCTTTATACGAGAATCGTATCTCCTTGACACCTCTCAATAGACTACCACGCCTTCCGAGCGGATGGAGACGGCACGTTCATCCTGAAGGAAATCCCTTCTTTTATCACGAAGGATTAGTATATTTCGTTCTTGTGTATCGTGTGCTGGTAATGAATCCATCCCAAGCGTATATTCATAGAGAGCAATATCATCCAGGGTGGATATATGCCTCGTGTAAAGCCCAAATGACTCTATTCTCATTAAGTCGCCAGATATGATGACCACAGACTCCTCTTTGAGCCCATTTGCACCAGATGAGCTTGTCGCGATCCTCGACCTTGTCAACTCACTCAAGGGTAAATTTTCTTGGTCCATCCCTCTTTGAATTTTGCTGAATATTAGTGAAGACGACAAAAATATTTCTAATCCTTGTAGTATTTGGGTCATTGGTGCGATTACACTTCGCTATGTCGTGAATAATGCTGATATCACATGAAGCACGACTAATGGCGTTTTTTAGTGCGTGTAATTGGATGTGTCTGATCACCCGTTTTCCTGAACACGATACTAGCCAAGAACCGGTTTCTGAACTTTTTGTGGCCAGTCGTGTGCACGTTTGAACGTAGATACGCCACTATCCGACCGACCCGCATGGAATCGCACCAACGTGTTCAGAGTTACCAACGTCTTTCTGCTTGGATCGGCAATTGATCATGCCATTCGTTGCAACGCATCTGGGTCAATGGCATTATCATCCAGCCCCGTTGGAAAGATTTTATCAGCAGGCTAACATCCGAGTTGGCCCGATATACAACCTTTGTGAGTCATTCTCGCTTTCCGTACCAGGTTCCTAATGGCTCGCAGTCTACGGTGATGCTTGCCGTGAATTTCGATTTTCTCGCTGCTCCTAGTGTTATTATCGCCGGGTCGTAAGATCCGACTGCCGCTTGGACACCTCTATCTTCCATGCTGTAGCAAGGAGATTCTGCCGTTGATATTCGCGGCTCCCCTCTTTCAATTCTGTGAATTAGTCAGTGGTCCTGACTGATTCACAGAAAAGTTTTTGCCAAGACCGCCTTCTTCAGCAAGCCCGCAGACATGTGGGCTACACCACGGTCATATAACTCTCTAACCTGGTTTATTTGATTGTAAGCGAAACATGTTTGGCTCGGGTGTGAATACACCTACCTGAGCTGGACTTGTATCCGTTGTCGTGATCACAGGGGTTGCTTGATTGACCGATTTTTCTCCGTTACTGAAGGTGTGGTGATGGGGAAGACGCTGAAATCGGCTGATGATGAACTCCAACTTCTCCCTAGCTTTATGACTAGGCCCAAGTGGACACAATGACCCAGACCGACGTGTTGACAACGAGCGACGTTGGCCTTTGTGTGTGTGAATAATCCGTCGGGAGGTGATCCTCTTTGAACTTGGGGATGAGGTGCTAGCGGATGGCGCAGCAGATGAGATTGAACATCAGCAAATCACTTATTTATGTATTCGTTACGCATCATGCAAAAATCCTCCCAATCTGGCTGGTCCTGACACGGGACCCTCCAAAATCCAATGCATTATAAGCATTTCGAGTTCGGACGGTGACAGTGACGCTGCCGACTTAGGAAAAGCTTTTTGGTAGCATGTGGCCATTACACGAGTAGAACAATATCTATCGGTGCTCTTGTCCAGGCTGAGACAAAATGGTGGATTCCCGTACACTACGGATCTCTCTAGTGTACTGTAGCAATTATATAGATATGATCCTCCTGCTGCCGAGTGTAACCTGTCTATGCTTGCCCACCCAATATGAGTAAAACTATCACCTTTTCAAACTGGCGGCCTACCCCTGTTTTCGTGTCCTGCGTTCGCGCCCATTCCAAACACGCGTTTACAGCGCTGTACAGAGGTATTGGGATTATGCAAGAAAATGTAGGCCATCGGAATTTGCGCTCGAGGATCGTGAGGAGTATCTGGCCGAATTGCTGCAAGCCTAAACGTCCTCGCGAGCCATTGAATTGATACAATATCTAGCGTTACAACAAACGAGAGGCTTCACTATGGTGTAGCAATCCAACGGGGACTGCAAATATAATCTTTTAGACCTTGGTATATCTTTCAGGCTATATCAGTGAGTGGGTGATGCTACTCCGAATATGGCCTCACCTACCCAGGTACCGCGCCATCGTTCTACACCCTTGCCAACATCCACCTCTCTCCCTCCTCCGATGTGACCCCTTCCAAATCGGTGAACCCAGTTCTGAAATACAACGCCCGCCCAGCGACGTTGTGATCATACACGAGCAAAACCACCACCCTCCCAACCTTCTCCCGGTTTTCGTGTCCACGCAAGAGCTCGACGTCGACGTGCGTTCGCGCCCATTCCAAACACGCCTTTACCAGTCGGACGCCAACGCCCCTGCCCCTGTGCGCGGGGTGTACCCACATGGCGAACAGGCCATAAATCTCCCAGTTGGCACCCAGCCCAGCCTTCCGCAATAGGTCCAGGTAGCAAGCCATCGTCGTGAACTCCGAGTGCCCGATGATACTCGCCATTCCTACCCACTCGCCCGTCTCCGCCAAGTCCTTCACATTGTCGGCGCCCGCATCGACGTCGGTGCCGTGTTTCAAGTTCTCCGAGACAGAGGAGGCGACAAAGGTCCGCTTGGACGACGAGTCGAGTCGTCGTCGCCAGTCGTCATTTGAAAACGTGACCTCGCGTGCGTATGTGGAGGCGAACGCGTGTGAATCGATTTGGAGCGACGCGAGCCGGAGAGTTTTGTATGCAGCGAGCTGGGATGGGGAGACGGGGGGTTCGATGGGGAGAATGGTGTACGTGGGGATCGTCGACATGCACTGTCGGTGGGCTGATGTTCTAGCGCACCTTGGCTCGGGTGAGCGCCCTCGGCGATCCGACTTAAGGACTCATCGGCATGTCATGAGTCATATAAGAGGCTGTGACGGCGGCCCGGACTGAACTCCCTCGACGCTCGTACTGTCACCACCATATTGATCTGCTGGATGAGACCTTGTTTACGGCACAGTGACAGTACAAACAACACACGGTACACAGTAGCAAAACGAGCGACCCGCGCCCTAACACAACAAGACAGCGAAATGGCGTAAACGAACAAGGGTGTGTGGAAATGACGCGATGCGGAGATCGAGTATACAAGGGTGATCCAGACGGCCGAGAGGTGCATAGTTAGCAAAAGGCGACAAAGCATGGGAAGTTTCGTAAGGGTTGGTGTGGGTTATACATCCATGACAATTCCTTGGTTGGCGTTGCCCTCTCCTGTGGCCAATCCGTCTTGTTCCAGCAGGGCTATGATTGCATTCAAAACCGGCGAGTCTTGTTCGGATCCTATTATGAGACCTTGCTCGATGCAGTGTTGCACTTCAGCCTGGAAAACCCATCTTGCAAAACTACGTCAGTGCCAGAGAGGATCGTCGTCACATGTTTAATTCACCGTAGCTGACTGACGAGCGTCCCGATATGTGGCTGAGCCTTCAACATGAATGTGCCACTAGTTTCGTTCCCGACAACCAACCCGTCGTTGACATGGTCCACTGACACAGCGCCTCCAAAGAGGAGAAGCGCATACATGGGTACCTGAGGAAAAATGATTCATGGCAAAGCTCGGGTACGATTCATCCACCATACCTCGGTTGCACCACACATAAAAACCTGTGTCGTCTGGTGCATCCCAAAATAAGTCACAAACGGCGATTTCCACGCGGATCCGCGGGATAGGACAGAAGACGGGTGCAAGGAAACTTTTCCTTTCTTTAGATCATATACCTTGCACCCTCTGGCCGTACTCTCGCGCTGCGCAGCGCCAGCGTTGATTTTCTTGGAATTCGTCGCCCGCGGGGGCAATTGTACTTGTGCGACACGTGGCCAGAGGCCGCCGACGATGACAGCCTTGACGAGGTTCGTGTTTGCACTGTTGACATTGAGGTTGGGGGCGTCTGGCGTGGACGAGTCGGTTGCTAGCCTCATCTCCGACAACGAGGAAAAGATATCGTGACGGAGCGACGTTATCTCACGAATGGCGTCCATGGCTATGAAATTCTGCAAGCGACGGTCTTGGTTTCCTTTATCCCGTATCCACTGGCAAAGAAATACCCACCTCTTCACAGAAACTCCTGAGTGCACTCCAAGGCTCGTTACTGGAGCACAATCGTGTATATTCGTCGTATGCGTGAACGTCAGCCAGGAGGTCACTGTCGTGTTTGTTGAAACGAGATTTTGCTCTGAGAAGGGAAGCATGAACAGAAACAAAAGAAGGTCATGAATGAATACCATACCGGTTGGCCGCTTCGCGCATCTCGAAAGAGCTGATGAACAAGGGCTTCGAGGATAAACATGCGACGATGGTGAGAACAGGGTTCAGACATCTGAGAATCAGTCCAAGCACGAGCATCTGTGCGAAGCGTCAATATGGGCGCGTCTGAGAGGTCCAGAAACAACCTTGCCCAGCCTTGGATCCAAGGGAAGCTTCGCCTAGAAAAAGATGAGGTGGCAGTTGACCACAACCACTGTGGACTTGCCAGATGACGTCCAAGGACCGTGAGGTTATCCTCCTTATCTATAGCTCCTAGCTCTCGTAGGGTTAGCCACGCCTTGTCCATCGCAGAGATATTGGGGGGGTCTATTGCTTTTTCTAAGAAGTGCTAGAAATTTAACCCAGGTTGAGTCCTTACATCCACTGGCCGGTGAGGACTTACCTGGACATCCTCGTCTTCTCGCATGGCTTTGACGACCAACGAGATTCTTTCTAAAGGGGTACGAAGAATCTCTGGTGTAAGGAAAGGAACCATGTCTTCCTCCTGCTTCTGCGTGTACAGTTTGTAGCATATGCCGGGCTTCGTACGGCCCGCTCTACCTCTACGCTGTCTAGCAGCGGCACGGGTTACCCATTGCTCTTTCAGAATAGAGACCTCGGTGTCTAGATCATAATTCATCTCTTTGACCTTGCCCGTGTCAATGACGTAGACCACGTCATCGATAGTAATAGATGTCTGTTGGAACGAATGAGTGATACCGACGACTCAGGACTCTGGAAAATGCTTGCCTCTGCAACGTTGGTGGCGACAATGATTTTCCACTTTCGTGATGATTTGAAGACTGCGCGCTGCTC
>JBBPJV010000405.1:0-24063 GCA_038088915.1 Sutorius aff. eximius
GGACGCGAGCGGGAACGAGAGAGGGACCGGGACCGCGAGCATGAGCGTGAATACGCGCTTGGTGTCGTTGACTACGACTCACGCCATGGTCCGCCCGGGTATGCTGCCCTCCATGCGGGCCGCGCCCATCTCTGTTTGGTGCTCGAACGCGACCGAGAAAAGGATAGGCGTGGCAAGGGCTGGGTGCGCGTGGCGAGGCCGGGCGTGGTGAGCGTGCGGTTCAGGGAGAGCGAGCTGTTGCCGATTGAGAGCGTGTGTTTGTTGCATCGGGCGCCGTGATCACGGCTTGTCGTGCAGTGCGGATCAATGTATGAGCATTATGACGTCGGCGATTATAGATACAAGACGTGATATGACATCCACGAGGGTACGAATTAGATGCGAGTAATAATGTTATCGATGAGGTATTCCGAGTCAGTGTTCGTTGTATGATCTCGTCGTCAGCGTCGTCAAAGGACATCCAGGCTTCTTGGTCCATGTCGATCATTCAAGTTCCTGGTCAAGTCGACCTCCCCAAAGCAGAATGGATCAAAGAGGCAGCCGGCCATCACCGCGCATAGCGACTTGCATTCCGTATCCTCTCCCCGAAATGCCAGAAAATCCAGGGTCTAAACCGCCAGTCAGTCATGACATCACACGAGAACAAGACGAAAGCGTACGCAGGACAACCGATCACGATGGCGATCACCGCAAGCACCGTGTCACCTTTACCAAGACCGAGCGCAGAGTACATCGCGGGGGCGAACAAGGGAAAGCCACAGCCCGCCAACGAACGCAAGAACGCGACCGCGGCCAGCGCTGTCGACACGGATCGGTCAAGGGTCCAAGTCATGCAGTGACGCGAGAAACGTACCAGAAGCGGCGTAGAGCGTGAATGCGTCGACGACGTAGGTCTGAATGCACTGAAAGTTGAGAATGATGCCCGCACCGACGAGCGCGATGCCCTGTTCCGTTGTGAGTTGGACCGATGGTTCGGGAGACGTGGACACGTACGATGTCGGGTGCGATCCAGTGCGTGTGCGCCTCGGCGGTCCACCCCACGATAAGCAGTCCTATGGGAAGGAGCGCCGTGCCGATGAAGATGGCAGCTATCATCAGACGTATGAGCATGCCAAGTCGGGGAGGACGGGAGAGGGACACGAACGCAGCCTAAACTCGGGTCTACCAACACCTCCGTTCTTGTTCTTGAGATATCCATAAACCTTGTCCAACGTTCTCGCGTTGAGTTGCGACGCTCCAGAGAGACCAACTCCGAGAGCAATGTAGTGTAAACCGGCAATGCCAACGGGCTGATGGTACACTCCCTCGAATATGGAGGGCATGGTCGTCAAAAAGACTAGAACTGATCAGGAGATGTCGAGACCGAATCGCTCAACTACTCACGGTACAACAGTCCATAGAGGTATGCCATGTATAAACCAAGCAACTGGATGATGGGCTCTTTGGCGAAGAGGGCAAACGGCCGTATGAGCGACTTGGTCATGATCGCTTTCCAGCTGAAAGTCGTCAGTCTGGATGGTGCGATCCCTCGCATGATCATACTCACGCACGATCTTCCTTCCCGTCATATATCGTTCGAACTTCTCTATGGGGTGCCTTTTCTACATCCATCGAGGCCCTGATCTTCTTTGCCTTCCACTCCAAGAGTATAGGGGGGAAAGCTGGGGAAAAGTGTAAGGGAATGTACAAAACCACCGATGCATCGGGACTCACTTTCACGAAGGTAGATCAAACCCAGCACCTGGATCGCCGCGTCGACGATGCTCGTCGACCAAAACTGGAAATACGACAGATTATCAGACCAAGAACGATCTCCAAGAGAATAGACTTGCCACCCATCTCCACGTCGAGCGCTCTGCAATCCTACAGAGTGTCAGACGGTGAGCGGGATCGAGGATAACGGAACTTACCAAGCTCCCGTGATTGGACCGATCACAGGACCGATCAACGGTGCCAACGAAAATAACGCGACTGCTTTACCACGTTCTTCGGTGCGCCAACAGTCGCCAAGGACGCCACCACCGATCTACAACCAAAGTTCATCACATAAAGCCTCACCCGGTGCACATCACATACCGAGAGCGGAGCGCTGCCTCCCAGTCCAGCCAGAAAGCGGAAACCAAGCAACTGTGATTCGTTCTGTGCAAAACCGCACGCGAGGTTCCACGCTAGATGACAGTTCGTGATCCGGTCGCGATCGACATCAACCGACTCACCGAGATACCACAGGTTCGCTATCTGGAGCACTCGAGACCGTCCATAAATCTCGCTCAAAGGACCGAGAAAGAGCGGACCGATAGCTGCCCATGTCAGTCAATCGCACGTCATCAAAAAGTCTCGGCTCGATTCACCATAGGCAAGCACGAAGATCGAGGTCGTAAACGCGACGAGCACGGTGCTATGGATCCCAAACTGGGCAGCCACTTGATCGGTAGCAGGCGCGACCATCGAGGACGAGACGGGGCTGATGAACGTAAACCCAGACACGATGGCCGTCGCGGCCCACTTTTGTCTAAAGCTCCAACTTGTGCGCGTCAGACCAGATTGGTCGTTGACCTGACTTGCAACTCACTTTTTCGGATTTTGAGGGTCGTCTGGGCCGTCCCAGTCGACGACGAGGACGTCGGTGTCTTCAGCGTGCGGTGCCTTTTCCCGTGGACCGATGGGTTCGGGCGTGTCTTGCCCTCTACCCATATCCAGACCATGCAAAGTCGGGGTCGGGGAAACCTCTTCCTGTCTCTCCGGCACATGTACGGCATACATCTCCTCGTGCCCGTTATTCGGCGTATCCATGCTAGGAGAAGCGGGAGGAGCAAATGGCGAATTTACCTCCAAACTGTCCCATTTATAACTCGGGGCAATGTGACTCTAGCTTGCCGGCGGTCCTCCATACTATGACGATGTATGTTATGACTGTCGTTGATCGCTTGTTTGATTGTGGATCAGAATTACAAGGCCGTTCCGCACGGCCGGCTCAGTCATACAAAACATTCGGCTTTATCGGTCGACGCTCATATATGGTCAACCCATCGGATGTCACACATGGTACATTGCCGGCGACCAAACCGTGTGGCGTCGTGCCGTCCATTCACCGGTGGATGGCTGACGAAGAACTTGTCTGCATGGCAGAGTCATCCATGACTCGCTTCACGACCTGTCAGCATCACCCGTTTCCGTCGTGCTCACGTTTGGGGGTTGACCTGATGTCGTACACGTCGATCTCGCCAATTTAATGTATTATGTATCCTATGCACGGTTTTAGCCTTTTCTTGACTCGCCACATCCACGACCACGCCTTTTTTTTTTTTTTTTTTCAACGTAGTCTCTCGACTCCCACAGGAGTGACGACAACATGTGGTCTTTCGGGGTCGCCAGCACCGATTAAAGTTCGAGATAAGTCACCCCGTGACAACTCCCACCTCATCCTGCACGAGTTGCCATACCCACGTCGGGGATTTACCTTTGGATGATGTATTGAAACAAGCCAAGAATAAGAGGAGATCGCCATGGTTTCCTCCCAGATTTTGATTGCTCAAAGGTCATGTTCACACAAATCTGGTGTCTTGTCGACAAAATATATAAAACGGCGCAATTGTGCACTTGGCAGCATGTGCACTTGGTGGGCAATGACAAGCATAAAACGTTGGCATCGACGCAAACACGTACTACACATGGTGACAAGGGAGGAAAAAAAAACTGTATCAACGTGGTTCATTGTACACACAAAAAATGCCATCTGCACATTCAACTCGCACAAGCCAACAGCACACCAACGCCAGCGCAGGAAAAGCAAACCATTCAACTCAAATACTTTTCGTTCAATGCGTGCACCTCACGCGCCAAATACGGCCACGTCAACGCCCGGCCCAATTGCTCCCTCAACTGTGCTTCATCACCACCCGCACGTTCCCTCGCCAGCCTCACCTCCCATCCCAACAAGTTGTACAACAATCGCATGTTCGGCTGGATCAACACCGATAGCCGACGACTGCGCACGACCAGATACGCTTCGACAAGACTCAGCCCGAGATGCTGCATCACGTATGCAATCGTCACCGTCGCGCTGCGCGACACGCCCACGCGACAGTGTACCAGCACCCGGCCACCCGCGAGACGCGCTTTTTCGATCCAGGTGCATATCGGGTGGAGTTGGGGCTCGAGCGTGTCGATGCCATCATCGCAGACACCTTTGATATCCAAGACTTTGATTCGGCCTTCACGTTCTTCGATCCAAAGGGAACCTTGGTTGCCAAGGCTTTGCCCCGCGGGATGTGTCGGAGAAGTGGAGTTCGTAGGGCAGGTTTGTGGGGGGCTGGATGAGGCGGCAGAGGTAGGTGTTTGCGGCGGGGGTACAAGAGCACATTCGCCAACCGAGACGACGTGTGTGATTCCAAGGGCGTAAAGCATATATACATTCGCAGCGTGATTCCTGCAGGTACGAATGAGGATATCACTCTTCACAACAAACGAAACGACGTACAAATTTCCGAGATACAAAAATGGAAGAACCCGACTTGGGAAGCTTCCATCAAACCTCGCATCGTCGAACCATGTCTGATGATCCGATATCAACGATGGCAACGTGTTTGCCCTTGGTCGCCTCAATTGCCTCGATGTGGTCGATACGCCAGGCAGCGGAACGACGGGGGAAGACGAACCGTAGTTGACGGTCCACGCATGTGGTCGATATCCATTAACACTAGCTCTAGGAGTAGGGTGGTCATCTGCTTGTGAGGGCATCCCAACGAGTCCTCGCGGAATATTCCCGGATTGGTATCGCGACCGGATTGAGATGTTCGCTACTCCCAACCGAGCTTCAACCTTTTTCAGCAAGGCAACCTCGGATTGATAGACGAAAAACGATCTGCGATTGGTGACCTAGAGCGGAATCAGTCGATAAACCGAGCAACGAGCATGGTATCCAACCTGCATCTCCAGATACGCCTCCGGTAAGTTCAATCCTTTCACAGCCATCAGCAAACAAAGCGCGGGGACTGATGACTCTGTGTATCCATCACTTGAATATAACAAGACTTTGAGTGGACGGGGTCGGTATGTCGGAGGCGCAGAGTTTGCTGCGTCGTTTGAATTGTTTTTCTGACCGTCGATTGGGTATTCCTCGTTCGTGCTGCCAGGTTCAGACTTGTGAGGCGTAGTCGAGCCGCTCCTACACTCGCTCGATTCAGGTATGGGTGACCAAGGTGAGGACAATGTCTGTGCCTTCGGGGGTGTTCTAGGTACTCCGTTACAGCCTACGCTGCCCACGCAGGGGTTCACACTCGCCAAGTACCCAAGCGACCCCGGCGTGACCATTCTTTCCAAGAATTTGATCACGGGCAGCAGCGCGTTCAGTCCCGCGGGTGTTGCTTGGGGTGAACTTGGAAAGGGAAGATGAATGATGGCGGAAGGATGTGGTGGGGGACGGGGTGGGATTGTCCCCGCGCATGGCCGAGCGTTGACCGACTCAGCTACGGATGTCGAAGAGATGGACGAATCGGTCAGGGAAGACGCACGCCAACCTTGTTGTTCCCAATGCCGGCGCCACCGTTCGGCCCATTCCACCTCCATCATCCGCACATGTTCCTCCGCGGCCCGAAGGTGAGCCACGGAGGGAAGAGGAGCATGCTCGTGACATTCGATGCAGATGTCAAAACCGAGACCGCACAAGGGGTCATTGGTACATGTGTCAAACGGGGAGGGCTTTTCAAGATCATGAACATAAGGATCTGCAAATGGGTCCATGTAGGGAGATGTAGTCGGACAAGCCGCACAACTTGGCTTGGGAGGTCGTACGTGTGACCTTCGTCTCGGGGGTTTGTACAGCGGAACGTCATTCGCATTCCCTAGAAAGACTTGGCCTGCATTCGGATTCCAATACGTGGCTGTCGTGCTGCCAGGTGCTTCGTCCTACCGTGCCATGCATGAGTGGAGCAGCGAGGACGAGAAGAAATCACCCACCGCCTGTGCGCCCCTGTCATCATTGCCCCAAACGGTCAAAATTTCAGAAGCACGCGTCAGATCCCTCATCTCATCCCTTTCACGCTGAGCAAAGTCGATCGTGTTTGCGCTCTTGCATCTATGTATACGTGTGTTCACATTCAGGGGTGCTCCAGAGGGTGGGCCAAGAGGAACGATGCAACCCGGGTTGGGTTGGACAGACATAAACGAAGGATTGGCTTGTCCCGCTGCCAGCCGTGCCTCGATTTCGAGTTCACCAACGAGTCTCCCGTCTGTCGCCTCTGTAAGGCCGTGCGTCGCGACGCCAAGGGGACAGCTCCGGGTCGATACGGGGTGCTCACAATTGCCGGCGCATTCACCATCCTTTCTGACGATGAGCCAAGGCAGATCGCGCTCGAGTTGCTCTGCGTTGGCATCGAGTATGTAAACACCGTACTTGAGGAAGCCTTCGGGGGTCGAGTGCGGGTCTTCGTCGTCCTGCGGGTCTGGGTTGTGCTGAAAGCCAGCTTGTACCCACCTCTGCATTCGTTCGCATCTCTTTTTCTCTACGGCTTTCTTGAAGCGGGCTGCAAGTCTAAGAGCGGCAGGGGTAGGACCCTTGGGAGAGTATACGACGATGTCTGAGATGGAGGTATAGAGTGGCTTCTTGGGGTTGGCAAGATGTGATTGGACGATACGACAAGACTCACGAGTTGTATGCCGAAATTTCGTAAACTGATGCCATCGGGGACTTTGACCGGTTTGAATTCCCAGTCAATCTCGAGTGCGGCTGGGTCGCCTCGCGCCCAGCCGTGGAAATCGTACGTACGTGGGGGAGGACAGGGCTGTATGAGCTGGGAGGGAAGGAAGGTGCATGTCAAGATGGGGTGCTTCTTATGGGGTTTTTGGCAGGGAACTATGGTTGCTACACGGAGATCAGCGGACATCACGGAACGGAGAAATATGGGACGTACGTGGCGTCGATTGAAATACAGAGGGGGTCTCAAACGGGGAGGGGTCGAGTGGTGTGGGACACGGGGGACTGGACGAAGAAGGAAGGGAGGTGGCGCTAGTGGATCCAGAGTGAACGTCGGAGGAGGAGGAGGAGGTGTCGGTTGAAGAGTCGGAAGAGGAAGTGGACGAGGGTCTGCGGTCGTGGGGGACATGGGAATTAGTGTAGACTATATTGAGTGGTGCGCTGGGGAAGGGGACGGACGTCTTTGTGTTGGTGGTCGAGTTTGCGGTGGATATGCGGAGGGTGGTGGGGTGCATGAAGGAGGGGGTTATATCGACGTCCATGGGTGGATCTTGGTCGAGTGGGGCCATCTCTACGTCTGGGTCGTCTTCGGAGTAGTCGTCAGAGTCGGTGTCGTATTCGGTGTCCTCCAAGACGGACGAAGCGGGGGAGTCGAGATCGTCCTGGCAGAGAACCCATACGAGTCCCCTATATCGGGGTGGACGTACGACGCGGCCAGCAGAGTCGCGTATCATGGCCGCAGGGTGTGGCTTGTCGGGGGATGCAAAGAACATGCACTGGGCGTCGTTGTCGCCGTCGAGGCCATGTAGAAAGGGGAAGAGAACGGAGTCTGGAGGATGCGCAGTGATGTGTTCGATATGCATACGTGCAAAGTGAGCGGTGGGGAGGAGTGGAACGTGACAGACATGGCGAAAGGCGCGAACTTGTTCTGGTGGTACGACGCCATAGGAGGGAGCCATCGTCGTCGTGTGCTAACTGGCTGCGTGATAAGAAAAAGGTACAAATAGCCGAGAAAAGGACCTGAAACACCCCTGATCTTAGATCGATCATTCCATTTCCCTAATTCAGTACCCCGCGTCAGGTGACACGCTCCAGACACTCCATCACGTGACTAATCGCCCCACATCATTGCAAATTCCCCAGTCGGTGCCGCGCGGGTATTCACAGTCCGTCACTCCAAACGTTCCGCTCCTTTTCTTCAAGTACGCCCAGTCGTGACCGAAACTCGTCCACGCCAATATACGCACCACACACACGTCGTGCACCCTTGAATGCTGACCGTCCATGCAGCACGCGGTGGTTGTTCACGCTCAGCACCGTTCCCGGCGTCAACTGCACCCAGTACTCCGAATCGACACTCGTCAACAACCCATGCCACGTCCGAATCGCGTCGTACCTGCCACGGATCAGCCACGCTCGCATCCGCGGTCATACACTTACCACGGCTCGACCAACTCGGGATCCAGGTGGTCCATCACGCTTCGGTCGTCATTGTTCCACCTGACTTGCACCAGTTCCCCGCTCCGCTCGTCGTGTCGTAGTGGTGGATATCCACTTGGAGGACTCGGTCTGTACAACGCGCTCGCTTCCCCCGCCGCGTGTGCAGGAATGGGAATTCGTGATAGGAGTGTGTATGCGTCGGGATGCAACTCCTTTAGCAACGAAGCAACGTAGAAGCCATCGACCAGCAACGTGGCCCCGCCAGAACCCTCAGTGTGGGAGAGAAGATGGAAGAGCTGGACTCCGCATGGATCCGTCTGTCATTCACTCCATCAGTCACACCATATCCCAATGACTCCAAACACGCACAAAGTAAGTCGTGTCAGTGTGTGCACCGAGTGCCATCGTGGTATACGCCGTGTCCCCTTTCGATAGGTCCGCGGTGAATTCCCAAAACTTGCCGTCTACAACCGACTTCGATGAACGCACGCCGTGAAAGGCAGGGTACGTTGCTTACACTGCGTTTCCCGAATGAACCCAATTCGTTTCGACAGCTCTTCTGTCGCTTCGGGGGTGACAGGCACACCTGAAACGAGACAGAACCCAAACCGATCCTGCTTGCCCATCAGCGGGACTCGTCTCCCCTTCCATGTCTGTACCCACGATGTTAGATAACCATTTGTATAACCCCTGATCGCTCTTATCCATGGCATCCACATAGGCCACCGTCGGAGGTGACTTGGCTATCCTTGCCCCCCACAACGTCTTCCTAAGCAGACTGTCAACCGACCGTCCATTCCCGTACGACACAAACACACGGACTCGCCAAACATGGGTGACTTGAACGGAGGGTCGTACGCATGTGCCCTCAACCAACTCCACGGGTAAAACGAAGCATGATATTCTGTGGCAGGCGCAGGCCCTGTACGAACTCGGCGATCAGCCACACAAGGAGCAACAATAGCGTCAACAAGGACAGACAGACGACTTCTAGACCCTCTACCGAAGCCTGAACATGATGCGGTTTGATATTCAAGGGAATCTAGAACAGCATACGGGTGAACACGACAACCGATTCAAATTGCGACGACAGACCTCGAACGTGTTCACCAGCCTCTGCTTCGTGACGGGGTGAAAACAACTCGGACATCGACAATGATCCCGCAGCCAGATGTGATGACTGATCAATCCATCATATATACTCATTACGGCATCCAAGGGTCGGCGAGATGGACATACAATCGTGACCAGTTCTGAGATGACCATAAAATCGCGATTTTGCGGTCGTTGGCATTCGCAATCGGTACATCGGTGCGGTTCTGGTCCGAAATGAACCCAAGTTGATCTGAAGGAATTGCCGTGGTGATTGTGCGGATGAGGTTCCGAGAGGGGTCGTCAGGGTCCCTCCATCCCATGATGACCCTGTGCGGTGGAGTGGATGCCTTCAAGATCCGAGTACTCGCTCGCAGCATCGCAATAAAAGACATGGCCTAGTTTTCTTCCATCTCCTCACAAAAGTCATATCGTCACGTGACTCACGTACTTGCGAACGGATCCGAGCAATGGCCATATGCTCCCTTCCATCATGTACCCGCCCAAAGTCTGGCTCAGTACGTTCCCATCTCGCCCTATCTCTCACACTCACACTATTAGTCACTGGCGCGTCTTCTGGCTTCGGAAAAGCCCTAACCGAGGTCGTCCTCCGCAAAGGCGACATTGTCGTCGCCACCCTTCGCACTCCCTCTGCCCTCGCCTCCCTCACGGACCACTACCCACCCTCACAACTCCTCGTCCTCCAGCTCGACGTCACCCGTCCCTCTGACATCGAGGCCGCCTTTGCGCGCACCCAGGCCGTCTTTGGGAGGCTCGATGTCGTGTTTAACAATGCTGGGCACGGCATGCTCAGCGAGGCCGAGGGTACGCCAGATGCGGACGCCCGCGCGCTCTTCGAGGTCAACTTTTGGGGCGCGGTCGGCGTTGCTCGGGCCGCGGTCAAATTCTTCCGGGAGATCAACCCACCCGGAAAGGGCGGCGTAATATTACAAAACAGCTCCATGATCGGGTTTCTGGGCCCCCCGGGTCTGGCCTTTTATTGTGCGAGGTGAGTGAGCGTGGGTCGTGCCGGGGCGCGTGCTCATTTCGACCTGGATATCAGCAAACATGGTAAGAGCGGTAGTCCTTTTTTGCGATTCGACTTGCCAACCCCACCTAGCGATCGAAGGGTTCACCGAGTCCCTGTCGAGAGAATTCTCCCTCGAGTGGAACATCAAGGCGAGCGCCACGTGTCAACTCACCTCGCCTTCCTCATCCCATCTAGATCTGCATCATCCAACCCGGCGCATTCGACACCAACAGCGTCGCCGCTACGCGCGTCCTCCCCATCCATCCCGCCTACACCGACGCAGTAACCGCGACCCTCCGCGACACCCTCGCTGAAATGACCTTTGACGGCGACCCGTACAAGTTTGCAGAGACGCTCCATCGCATCGTCACCAATGCACGCGAGGGCAAGAAGATACCCCTGTTTTTACCGATGGGCGAGGACGCGCTCGATATGCTGAAAGACAGGACAAAAAAGATGGACAAGGTCATTTTGGATACCGCGCGCTGGTCGGCGGATTTGAAAAAGGAGAAGGAGAACGGGGCCAAGGCCAAGTTGTGACGCATGGATTAGTGTCAGACACTCGTTTATCCAATGATGGAATATGAAACATGTATCGATCGATGAGTTATTTGGCGGCCATGCCAGTCATGGATGGTAAATTCAACTTGGGTAGACGCCAGTCATGGCAGATAGGGGCAAGCTGGCTCGTAACCTTTGCCTGATTTGTCGCAATGTCCTTCGTTTCCTAGCAAGACTGATATGATTACAAGGCTAGGCAAGACGTAGAACACAAACGTACATTCATGTCATAGACGCACTACTCCGCCCTCTTCGAAGACCTAGGTCTGCCATAGTTTGTTCAGCATGCGTAACGCAGTCGCAACCCCATGCATTTTCTCCACATACCGCCTATCAAGCTTGCCCATCCACCGCTCCTCTGACCACCTGCCCTATCCTAGCATTAATACCCCGCTCCAACGCTGCCCAAAATCGCTCCAGACCGCCCACTCACACACCTGGAAATACGCGGCAAACCAACCAAGAACAGTACCGACATCCTCGTACGCCGCTTGACAGGCCAGCGCGGGTACCGACAGAACCAGGCCGCTGAGTCGGGTGTCGTATCTGCATCGGAGGACACTTGGGTAGCGCCGTGGGTCGTTCAATGTGAGAGTGATGGCGATTGCGTTTACGATAGAGCAAGTTGGGTCGAGAGATGCCCAGTATTGGGTCGACGATCGCCTGGGTAGGGGTCTCGGTTGCAGTACACGGGTGGCGTTGAATCTGTCAACTGGCGATGTTGCAAATCTGAGACAGGGGTCAAAGCGTTCCAGGCCAACGAGAATCATGGTGATGTGGCATTTGGATACCAAGCGATCACGACGATGCGTTCATGCATGCGGCTTTTGTCTCCATTCTTGGGTGTCCTCAAATATTGTAGTGGAAGCAGGAAAAAACCATTCAGACAACAGTTGTAAACAATCCAAGCACGACATCCTATCTCCAACGGAACCTTGTCGGGACGCACGTTCGCAATCTGACCCTCGGTCGATGAAATGTATACGAGCCATCCAAAGCACAGGATGAAACACATATGTACCCAATCCAGCAGTGCACTAATCGAACCCGTGTTCTGGAGCCAGAAGTTGCCGGGACCGGCCGGGAATGTATTTTTCATGGCTTTGGAGCCTTGAAGAGGGGAGCTGTATGGTACCAGCTCCACAGCGCCATGCCATGCACCAAGCAACGCCAAAGTGCAAATGCAAACACCTACCCCATCCACCCTCCTCCCCCAGCTGTGACATGGCACCAAAGCCGAGGGAATCGAGGACGTCAGGTGCTACAGCCGTGGGGTGCGTCAGTGTTTGTATGGTTTCGATTCGCCCAGTGCCGTGCCAGTGGAACGCGATCCAAAGCCCACCAAGCAGCGTGAGATCAAACACGTACAACGAACGGAAGTTGACATATGTCTCGAGCATCGATCCAGCTTCCTCCATTGAGGACCGAACCGGAGAAGACGAATCCGCGTCATGGCGCAAGAGGTAAAAGAGCGAACGTAACGCATGGATACTAGGCCGCACGATATCGATCGTAACAGCCCAATGATGCCGAACGTCAAACCTAGCAAAGATCCCACATGTACGTGAGTATATTACACATATCCGTATCCTCTCCTGTCTGTACCCTAGAGATACCAATGTCGCTTCGTTGGATTCCCTTGCTGGACATCACAACGAGCGGGGAGGCTCATATCAAGTCAGTCACCACACTCATATTTCTGATGTTGTATTGCGCCGCGAGGGTGAGTAAACCACACACCTCCATTTAGGACTCGAGGCATATACTATTGAGAAGTGGCTTACGTGGGCTACGATACCAGCTCGAGATAACCCTTCGTTTGTTGCAGTCCACCTCTGAGCGCGAGCCAACGTCGCGCACGCTCTTGCACTCGACTCTGGGTGTCACCCAGGCGTTTCACTTTCGGGTCCCATTAACCGATGGTTCGCATAGCCCGCGAGCATGCCGAGAAGTTCCGAAACTCAACACTAGGGCAACATAGCCTGGATAAGTAAATAAATACACGATCCATTCAGATCAGAAGAAGGGGATATGCTCATGTAGAATAAGTAACTGGGTCACTATCCGGGATAAACTACCCTGGCCTGGGAGATCCTCTTTTAGTCTTGACCCAAGTTATCTCCCCTCGTCTCGAGCTGAATCGCCTCTAGCTCTCCTTGCTCCGTATGATCTTGTGCAGGCGGAGCTTCCGTAAACGCAATGGGTTGCGACAAGATACCAAATCCACTGTCAATCCCCTGACCCAGGCCACGATGAGCATCATTGTCGTACAGCTCCCGCATAGCAATGATGAACCGCGGCATCGTGGGGATTAAAGTCACGGAGGAAACCAAGGTCACGAGGAACGACGAAAAGTTGGTCGTGAAACTGTTCGGGATCAGAACTGAAATATTGTAAAACATGTTCCTGGCAGCACATCAGAAGAGGATGAGATGATCTTCGGGCAGTTAGCAAGTAGAAATCACATACACAACAAAATAAATGATCCCGTCCCTTGCGAGCAGTTGCATGTACTGGTTGGGCTTTTGCTGCCGGGTTGCTTTGTACATCTCAATTGACTCCTTCAATGTTCGTATGGCAGCAAGAACCAGGAGTATAGTCCCAAGTACGAATTGTGGTATTTGCATCAATGTCCGAGGCAAGGACGACATCTTGGAAGATATGACAGCACAGAAAGGGGTATTCATAAGTTGAGCAACTGCAACTGGAGAGGTGGTGAACAAATGCACCGACAGTCGATAAGCTCAAGACATACTTGAGCTTGAGACCTGATTTAGAACACCAGGATCATCATAGATCCCTGTAAGAGTCACAAAACATACAACTTGTATCACATATATGAATAGGAGAATCCAAAGGACCCATTTGGATCGATACCACATTGCATAAACCCGAAGGATCATAACCACTGTAATCAATGTCATAGTCTAGCCAAAAGAATTGAGGGGGAAAGAGACTTACAATCAGCAGCATTATAAAATATAACAAACAGCCAGCTGAGCAGCAGAAACAATACAGTACCTGTGGAACATCCAAGGCCCAAACTCAGATAGTGTAGTGGGATTGAAATAAACAAAACTCCTTACAGCTAAGGAATTCTTAGTATCCATGTGGTTTTCAAACAAGGTTTAGACAATCAGTACATCTGTCAAAAGACATTCATTGATGGGAAACCATGTACAAATCAGAACTGACTTTAACAGGACCTGAAACAAAGGCACTACCAACTGCGAGTCATTTTTAATAGCTTCAAGTCATTCCCAGAAAAACTGTGGACATACAAAGAGAATTTGAACTTGTGCCAGGGTTATTGCCATTTATAGATGCATCCAGGTCATAGCAATGATAGGCTTACATGGCCACACAGAGACCAGGATACCGGACCTATGGCACCATCAGCTAGGAACCCCTGCAACGAGATTCCAAGGCTTTACATACCAGAACAAAGATTGTAGATACCCAGTTCCAGGGCCTACACTATGGAACATTCAAAAGAGCAGTGTTTTCCCGAAAACTGTTATTTCCTACCCAGACATATTCCACCTTTGAGCATGTATTATTAGCCAATCCGCAATGTAATCTTGAAGTGAAACAGTATACCTCACTCGAAAAGGTGAGAACTGCCATGGCAGAATTACAGAGGTCAGCTGGCTTGAATGTGATGAATGATACACATAAGCATTACTTACAATAATCATATATGACAGCAGTGATTGTTGCCACTGTGCTCCGAGTCATTGAGAGGATTAATCATTATGTGAAGGTGTGGTGTCCATACAAGATACATAGTTGTTCATCTGTTGAATCACCAAGGCAGACTGCAAGTCTGACGACATGGCAGCCATGGGGAATAGATAAAGGAAGGTTTGCGAGACACTGACTACGCTTCCTGAGAAGTTATATGCGATGGCCGGTGTATTGAATACTTCGCGATCAATAATCTTCCGAAGGTCAAGAATGTGAGCGCATCACTGCATGCACGAGGGGTGATGCATAGAATCAAAACCCTTGTTTCCACACATTGGCAAGCTGCTGTATATATGAGCCATGCCATGTGCAATGTACACGAATACATACTTCGTTGGAGATATGATCTCATCTGGCGGCGTGTAAGATTCACATGAAAAGCTGTAGCACCCGGCGGCCTCGCTGATTTTGACTCCGAGCCAACCTTCTTCGGAATTTCTTAACATTCAGCGAATCACGCTCGTCCATGGCTACATGTCCTTGCTGTGGAACCGCATGGTCATACGAAGAGAGCCAACAGTGCCTCTGCCAAGGATGATCGGGGTTACGATGATTATCACGGTACTGCCCTGAGACCATGTGGACGAATGTTCGTTGCAATGAAGCAATGTCGTAACCTGTGGATGGCGGGATAAAGAATGGAACAGACGCCAGAACCAGTGACCCAACGAATTTTTCGTGTCCATCAGGCTGCCAGATTACAATGGATACAAACAGTCTACCTCATTATACAAGTAAGAGCACACCATGTTCACCACAATCCCAGCAAGGAATTTGACGTTTCTCGTAGTTGACTTGGATTTGTCAAGACTGTCTCTGGCTCGGGACAGCCGATTGAACCCCTGGATAGGCTCGTGCCCATGTAAGTGTCATGTGCAGATAAGATTGGCCCATAATATTGCTGCTACTGCTGTAACACGCGACGACCAGAATGTTTTCGGCACTCATGAATGGTTTTGAAAAAAGTGGAGCGCTGGGTCATTAACTGCGACAAGTAACAAGAATCAATAGCAAGCACTGAGGCCTACCTACCAAATATACTAACCAACCCACCACTATCTGCAGCGGCATCGCCTTCGTCGGGGAATCACGTGATAGCGAGAGCCAAGGATCAACGGTCTTCCATCAAGGATGATCAAAACCATGGTCATGATCATCAAGTTTTATGGCCGGGGACCGTATGTGAGAACGTTCTTTGCAGTAAGGTTAGACAACATTCCCGGTGCACGCTTGTGCACTTCAAGGTCACGATCGAGAGGATACCGGAAGCTGTATGATAGTGTATGCCAAGGGCCTGACAGGAATCCAGCCCGGACCTTTGGAAAAAGGCCCAAGTATTGATGGCCATCCCGATCTGAGGAAAACAATGCCTTCTCTCCGAACCGTCGATGTATCAAAGTGTCCGTGATCATCTTTGCCATTGGTTGTACGTCGTACACACTGGTCTCATTCGAGACAACTCCGACCTATCTCCTATCCCCTCCATGCTCCAGTGGTGGGGTTTATGCGCAAGTAACGTATAGCTGGGAATCGGATCGGAATTCGAACAGGTGAAAGTGAATTTCACTGATGACGCCAAGCCAAGCTCTTCTGCTTGCGCTAAAGGAGAGACAAGTGGAACGCATTCTGTATAAGGTTCAACAGTCTCAAATGAGGGACCGCAGTGCGCGATCACTCCCTGGTTTCCCGACGACGTAACATGAAAGGGACTCACTGTCCGAAATCTGTAGTGGTGAAGTTACTACGGGCTGATGGAGAGACGCACCATCATGCATACTACGTAGACGTATCGGGAGTTACCACTGGACTCATGCGCTTCCATGCAGGCATGCGTCAAGGAGAGGCCCTGGTTTGTCGAACCTCTTCGGATCAGACTGTCTGGACCGATAAATGTCACCGCAGTTCTTAGGGTCATCGATGACCCCTCATCCAAGAGCCGAAAGAAATAGGACTAACGCGTCATGGCTATGGACCGTAGGCATTGATCAACTCCGACCAGGGCACACGGCAACTTACAGATGAATCTGGCATTCTCTGGTACGCAGGCGTGACGGGTGACTTTGTGCACGTGAGTTGTGACTGTTGTAACGGGTAAGATCCATCGGCAAGCAAGTCCGAGCTTTATATCCGCGTGCGGGAAAGCTGGACTTGCAGGAGCTTCCTCTTGTTCTTTATCGTCCATCGTATACACATGAGACCCACCAACATTTAAATTCAAGGGTATTAATGAGTTCCACTGTCGCTTCCCATCGAGACAGGCGCAGCCTTGACTATGCCCTCCGTTCAGGTCTTGCCGGTGGTCTTGCCGGGTGTGTCGTGCGTATCCTGTGCCTCTTTGTGCTGCTGCTTGTATAGTAAACGTTCTTGATTTTCCACTAGGCCAAGACCGCCGTCGCGCCTCTCGACAGAGTCAAAATTCTTTTCCAAGCCTCCAACCCCGACTTTCAGAAATATGCAGGTACCTCACCTACGGATCTGTTGCCCTTCCCACACGCTGACGTTCGTGTACCTGTCTTAAAGGGTCGTGGAAAGGCGCATATAGAGCTGGTCTCGCAATATACAGAGATTCCGGCGTACGGGGATTGTTCCAAGGCCACTCTGCAACGCTACTCCGTATATTTCCTTATGCCGCCATAAAGTTTATGGCGTATGATCAGTGTCGACCGGTACGTTGTCGTGTCTGGCTAGTAACATTCGTTGGAACTGACAGTTCCACTAGTTGCTCATACCAACACCTGATCACGAAACCAACTTCCGACGGTTCGCTGCTGGCGC
Organism: Sutorius aff. eximius; assembly: GCA_038088915.1. Classification (NCBI taxonomy): domain Eukaryota; kingdom Fungi; phylum Basidiomycota; class Agaricomycetes; order Boletales; family Boletaceae; genus Sutorius; species Sutorius aff. eximius. The sequence continues at coordinate 17,340 of JBBPJV010000405.1, forward strand.
ACTAGCAGGTGTGTTCTTCCCGCACCCTGCCCTCTGGTTTCCATAACATGTACTTGTCAAGGAATGACATCCGTCATGTTCACATACCCACTAGAGTTAATCAGAGTTCGCATGGCATTTGATAGTCATATGACAAACCGGGCAGGACGACCTTTTGTCCGCGCTATCTCCGACATTTTCCACGAAACGGCTATCTCCCCTGCACCCCAATCATCTTCATCTACCCCTAAACAAATATTCGAACGGTTTCCCATACTCAAGTTTTATCGGGGCTTCACTGTTACCGTGGTCGGCATGGTTCCTTACGCGGGGACAGGGTTCTTCGTGTGGGATTTTTGCCGTGCTTATTTCTACCCTATCGTAGACGGCAAAACCCAACGGCCCGCCGTCGCTGCAGATCTCGCCATCGGTGCCGTGTCCGGGGCCATATCCCAAACCGTGTCCTACCCACTTGAGATAGTTCGACGGCGTATGCAAGTAGGGGGTTTGACGCGTCCCGATCGATGGTTAGGCTGGAGTGAAACGGTGAGGGCCATATATACGTCTGGAGGGTGGAGAGGATTCTTTGTCGGCCTCAGTATAGGCTATTTAAAGATTATACCAATGACTGGCATCAGCTTTGCAGCGTGGCAGGGGTTCAGGCGAACATTGGAATTGTAAGGTGGAACGTACAATAATATTTCGCACTCCTCTGATGTGGACGCGCCGCTAGCAAATGTTTGATCCATTGCACTACGTCTTCTGGTATCAAATAGTCAAGTTGGGTGACAATATATATGTGATAGAATCCCTACAGGATATACCTAAATCCCTTCTCCCCTTCTCCCCTTCTTCCACCTCGTCCATCTCCCTGTTTAACTTACGGAGCTGCCCCCTGAACACCCAACTCAGCACGATAGAGCTACCAAAGCACGCGATGCATATCCCGTACGAGTACTAGTACGTCGGTCCCCTGGTCGACGGCCAGATGTACCTGTCGCCCAAGTCTGCCTTAGAGGACAACTGTAACTCGATGATGTACTCACGACCCTGCAACGTTGCCCAATGCCCGATTCCGTTGATAAACGACAAACACACCGCCCGGTTCGAGGGGGGTCTCGGGAACGAATTGCTCATCCATGCGTACGTCACTACCAACCCGGCGTACGATTGTGCCATGAGGAAACTGTCTGAATGCACTTCAGCGCGTGTCCCTGGGATGAACAGAGACCTACAGAGACACGTAGCGCGCCGTGGTATTCATCGTGCCCATGGCCATGACGAAGCCGATGATGCCCATGGTGTACGAACCAGCGGCATAGTAGAACCGTTCTTTCGTCTTGTCCGAGTGCCTGACCACACAGTTGGTTTCCAGGCGACCGGCATCACTTCAAAGTCGATCTTCTTACCTGGATAGCCAGAAGGCGACGATCGCGGCGAAAATGAACAGGGGCGCAACCAAAAGAAGAGTAATCGTAGGACCGTAGCCGAGCGTGGCGGTCAGCGTTGGGAAGTACGCGTTGAACGATAGGGCAGTGAATTGTGCCGCGAACGGGAGAGCGAACAGCCATGCTCTCCAGTCGGTCACGGCGAGGTATAGCCCACGTGCCCTACCCCCGGTTTCTGTTTCGTTCTGGTCGCCAACGCCGACGTCTTCCTTCACGCGCCACAGAACCAGTCGATGCCCCTCTTCTGTAAGCCAGCGCGTATTTGATGGGAAATCCCGGAGGATAAATATTGCGCAAACCGCGATGAAACATGTCGACGCGCCCTCGATGTAGAATAGCCACCTGACATGGCATGTGTTATACGTCAGTCCTCCAAGCAAATCATTCCTGGAATGAATCTCACTTCCACGCTGCGTGCCCGAGGATATCATTCATATCCTCGAAAATCCCAGAAGCAAGCGAAGCATCAAACGCATTGCTGATGATGTTGCCACAATATAATATTACATTGCGCACACCTGTTTCATCCCGCTTGTACCTGTCGACGATACTTGTCAAAACTGATTGCAATTGCAGTGGCAAGGATTTACCACTTTGAGAGTAGGAAGAGCGCACCAGGCAAAAATGCCCCTTCCACGAAACCAAGGAAAAATCGGGTAAATGATGCACCGATGAAACTGAAGTACGGGGATTCAACTCGGGAAGTTCCATTGGATGTTACACGGACCACTCACTTCGTGGTGATACCCGCCAGGGCGGAAATGGCACCCCAAACGATCATACAGCCGGGTAAGTAAAGAGACGGTTTTCCGCAATAGTTCAAGAACATGTTGCTGGAATCTCATCAAAAGGCACATCAAACGAGGGTCGAAACCACTTACGAAGGGACCTGCATGATAATATAACCAACATATAGGATCGACAACAAAGTCGAGAACTGTTGGTCTTTAAGATGAAGGTCCGTCGTGAACCCGCGTGCTCGGGCGGCACTAATTCACATCAGTCGGGACTTGTTTCTCATTGCAGTATGCATACCCGGCATTGTTTCTGTCGATTTCCCTTCATGCATCAGCCCAAAGCTGGAATGGACAACAAACGGTTGAACATACATAGTTTAGGATGTAGATCACGACCATAATGGACATTCAGAGGTCAAGTTTCCACAAAAGCTTGCGCTCAGGCACTTTACGTGCCTCTCTCCCGCCAAACTCGTCGTCTGGGTCGTCGAACACGGACACATCTTCCTTCAACGATGTATCCTTTTCTTCAATGGGGGGCGACTCCGAGTCTGTGCGGTTTGTGAACATGGGAATGGAAGGAAGAGTGTTCTTCGTGTCGATTCGACATCGAGGTGCCCTTTTGACCTGTAGGGGTCGCGCGGTTTACTCGGTACCGGGACACGATTAAGGGCTATCTTGACATCAATCAGCCTTGGTGGACTGTATTCAGTACGCCATTTGGGCTCATTGCTTTTACAAGTTTGCTTGGCAAACGCGCGATAAAGCACGTACGTTTCGATTGGCAGTCCGATGACATGTCCTCCAAACAAAAGAGGAGTCGATGCTAGACCGTACTTTGTGTCAATGGACATTGTTTGGTCCCGTTCTTCTAGTGGCATTACGGGTTGATGATCGCGAACGTTTGCGAAACTTGACTGCCATATACAATGATAGACGGTCCTGCTATTGTGCGTCCATTGCTCGGACGAGCACCTGGAAGTCAATTAGCCGAAGAGTACATTGGGTATAGCGGGACCTGAGTGCCAGAGTAGTCTTGGCGAAAAAATCCTCTACGACGGCTCCAGGTCACTGAACAAAACAGGAAGGTGTGTAATCGCTATGTAACAATGGCAAAATCTGTGCTTCCAAACAGTTCCCCCAAAAGTATCACTACAGTCGACTCCCTGGTAACCAATACCCCACAAAACCCATACTCCCTGATAACCCATACATTTTGGGATTTCCTGTGTTTGTTTGCAGCGTTTTGTAACTATAACCCATAACCCATAATACATACCCCTTTTAGAGGGGGATAACCCATAGGTTACAGTGGGGCAAGGCCAAAGTAGGAAATAATTCGGGTGTTGGGCTGATCAAAGCATCTTGTTATGGCATTAATGACATAATACAATGTTAGATTAACAAGCACATGCACAGTGCAACCAGCCCAAACAATCACTGGTATGCACACAGGACACAGGTCCTACATTCCTCAAATCATATGAACACTCTATTCTATTATCTTGCATACATGGTCTACTCATTTTTCCTGTGCTTCACTGACCTGGATCTCTTCAAGATCTGTTATCTCCTTTTACTATACAATACATTGCTACTGGTATTTAAGCTGCACTGTTCACTCTCAAGCACCTCAGCCTGTTGTTTCTGCAACAACTGAGGTGACTTGTTTACATTGTGTTATCAATCCACTTGGACTTATCCTTGTTAGTCTTTCTATCTCTCAATAGACACTGTGCACTCAAATCCAATCCAGAGTGTACTAGTCCTATCATACAACAGTTCTTGCTTCTCACACCTCACTATGAAACCCATTGATGCTCTGAAAAAGGATCTAAAGAAGCTTCAAGCTCTGACACATGCCCAGAAAAATACTCTTGAGACAATGTTGAAGGCTAATCAGCCTCTTTCAGAGTTTGATGAATAGGGCTGCCAAAGTTCAGTTCAGTTCAGTTCAGGATCACTTTTGCCTGAACCTGAACCTGAATCTGAACTGAACTTATTGAACTGGTTCTTTTGGTTTAGTTCAGATTCAGAACCAGTTCAGAACCAGAATCCCAAATGAATTCTCTCAATTATATTTTCCTGGCTTACATACTTCTGCATGGGTAAATCCATGGATCTCAGAGTGCTGACCTGCACCTAACCTGTACATTACCCATACCTGTGAACCTGCAGGTCCTATGACTCATGGATACCTCCTACAAGTACACCAGTAACTACCTGTGGCAGGCACACCCATGGGTAGTCACCATGTCAGTGTTACGACTGTTCTGGATAGGACCAGGTGTAGCTCTTGATAACCACCTACAACAAGTAGGGTCAAGGGTTGGTGAAGACAAGGAAGTGACAACAAGGATGAGTTGTTGTGAGATCGTCCCTGTTAACCTACATTTATCCTAGTCTAGGGTTAGCCTAGCTAGTACACTACATTCGCTACACTTTGGACTTCATCTATTTCCTGTACTATAGCTCACGTGATCAGTTAGCACCTGATCCTGTCACATGATTGTCATTCCCATCCCTGGCACATGACCTAGTCATGTGACCACTATGTAACATAGAGTATTCTGGACTCTTACGTACTTATGATGTCATCAGGTCTAGACCACTATGTTATAGTCTAGCCCCTTACATCACCTCATTCTCTATCTTGTATTACTATACAGGGTACCAGCACAGCATGGTCTGTGTGCTGGCCCTTTGCATATATAAAGGGCATGGTGAGACGGACTGTGTTATGATTTGTTTCCTTTTTACTTCTTTCGTCTCACTGTTACTGAAACGAGATCGTACAACTAAGCCTAAGTACGATGAGGTGGAACGACGACAAGACCGACTATGACGTTCGGTAACGTTTTACAATGAAGAGAGGAAAGAAGAGAACACATGGAATGGTTACCACGGGCAAGGAATAGAGGAGATAGTACTAGATATCCCAACTCAGGCCTGAGGTAAGATCCCAGGTAATGCCCAAGTGAGCTAGACTGGGGAAACAGTCGTAGCTACACCCAGGTATATATACACTTGCCAAGACTATTACTAATACATGACTAATATATCGTGGGAGATGGTCCGATAGATAAGTAAAGGTACAGCCAATAGCAGAATAGACTCTTATCTATGATGTCATGGGTCTAGACCAGTCACATGATCTGATGTCATAGGAGTCTAGGTCTGGTCACGTGATCGTGGGAAGAGAAAGATAGGGGGAAGTCACGTGACCTGTTGTGACAAAATATAAAGAAGAAAAGTGTAGATTACGAGTGTATTCGTAGTGTAGTTAGGTTAAGGAAAACGAGTTCGTAACACTACCCCCTTCTTACGTCTCGACTTCCAGGCGAGAGAAACAGTCAGGAGTAGCAGTGAAGTTTTCATACGGCTTAAATAGCGAAGAGAATTCAGCGAAGGTGACACCGCAAACACGACGGGGGGCGGAGGAGTGAGAAGATTTGAAATCCCGAATAGCGTCCTGCGCATTAGCCAAGTTTTCCTCAGGCTCCCAAGTCCGATCGGTCACATCCCAGCCCTTCCAATGAACGAGATATTCCAGCTTTCCACGTTTGGGGCGAGAATCCACAATGGAGTCAACCTCGTACTCCACGAGACGGTCCTCGGTAACCACAATGGGGTCTGGGCGAATCACAGATTGCCCGTCGAGCAGTTCTCTATAGAGCTTAACACGAGATGTGTTAACGACATTGTGAATCTTCATAGAAGCTGGTAAACGCAGTTCAACTGCATTGGGAAGGACGCGAGTAATGGGATATGGACCGAGCCATTTTGGGGAGAGCTTTCGTGAAGCATAGGGAAGCGTGAGATTCGAAGAGGATAGCCAGACCTGCTGACCAACTTGGTAGTCGGGGTTTGCCGATCGGGATGATTCGGCAGAGATTTCCATACGTGTTTGTGTTGCTTCCAGAGCTGATTGAACTTCTTCGTGGGAGTGAGCTAGATCGCGACCGAACTGATGAGAGGTCGCTGGGTTCTCAAAACCCATCCGAGGGGCGTAGTTGTGGGTGACGGCAAAAGGAATGGTGCCAGTCGCCGCAGTGAGAGTATTGTTATGCTGGAACTGAGCCAGCTTGAGCCATTCGACCCACTCGGATTGTTTTTTGGCGACGTATAAACGAAGATATTGTTCTAAGTCGCGGTTTACTCGCTCAGTTTGCCCGTCCGTTTGCGGGTGAAAAGCCGTAGAAAGTTTCTGCTTGATCCCGAGCAGTTTGCAAAGCTCGCGAGTGAACTCTGAAACAAATTGGGGTCCGCGGTCAGAAACTACCGTATTTGGGAGTCCATGTGTGCACCACATGTTATCTCTAAATAAACGAGCCGTATCTAATGACGAGAACGTTTTTGTACATGGAATAAATACTACTTCTTTGGAGAATCTATCTACGACGACCATAATGGCGTTATGTCCGTTTGAATCTGGTAGGTCCGTAATTGTTACGATTTCTTTTTCTCTTCGTGTACTACTAGTTCCTTGTCTCTTCCGCTGCCATACTCCCTCTCCACTATCTCCCATATCACTTGCTGGCAGCGTACTTACCAGTTACT